>QOCX01000183.1:169016-188515 GCA_005959815.1 Sarcophaga bullata | reverse complement strand
TTGCGTATTAATTTATAAAAAAAAAATTCATTTATTATTATTCAAGTATTTAATTTAAAATTTATTAATTATTTATGCCAGTCAAGAAAATTTCTATTCAATCATTATTATTATTAGAATTAGAATTAAACGTCGTCTACTAAAATGCAAATAATGACTATCACCTAAATGATCTGTAAATGAAATACAATTTAAATGTTGTTGTATAAATGCAAAAAAAAAAAACAAAAATATGATACGGTAAAGGTAAATTAAAGTAATTAATTTTGCATTTAAATTTAAATTTAATGGATTAATCAGTTCGATCGATTAATCGATAACAATATATAATAATTTACGATTTAAATGCCGTAGAACACGTCATATTGCAATAAATTTAAGAAAACATTTTAAACAAAAGAGTAAGATTATAAATAAAATTAAATAAAAAGGTATTTTAAGTTAAAAAAAAATATTTGTTTTATAAATAGTACAGTAAATAACTAAAAATAGCTGCATAACAGTATTATGTTCATATTTTCTGTGAATGCATATTAAAATTTTTTCCAATTTTTCCAATTTTTCGCACTTAAGAAGGCAATGACCTCATTCGGATTTAATGGAAATTTACATAATGGCTAGGTGAAATTATGGCAAGATTATTCTCTCTCTCTCTCTCTGCTTTCTGTTTACATTTCATTAGCATAATCGCATGCGTTACCAATATAACCCAAGAAATGTTTATGCGCCGAAGGAAACTTTAAATTTGTCAGCTGCTAATAAATTCTGCCATTCATTGAATATGTTTGCTGGGTTATTTATTGTTTATGTTTACGTTTATATCATTTTAATTTCAGGCCTATTCACGTGTTTGCATTTTCTACGTATTCATATACATATACATACATATGTACGTACATATGTACATACATATGTATGTATATTATTTAAATATCCAATAAATAAAAGTCAACATTATTTTTCATCTCCAGCTCTTTGGGGTTCGACAACGCTGACAGCTCAATAACATATTTATTGGGCCAGTGCAAAATATAGTTTTATAAACATGCCTGCATCTACTCTATCTATTGTTTTTCAATTAATTTTAAATGGAAATTTTCATTTTTCCTGTGGAAACTTTTCGCGTATGTATTTATTTATTTTCTTTTGGCTGGAAATAAACAAAAATCGAGTAACATGGCAACATGGTAACTAGCCGTTACGGTAAAGAAATATTTTTAAACAATTGCTCAAAGCAACAACTTCAACCTACATATATGCATACATACATAATTGGTCAAAACATCCATTCAGTCAGGATAACAACCTAGCTTCTCACACCATTTATGTTGTTTAAAGTCATCTTATAATGTCAGAGTCCAGCTAAACTTTTTTCATGGCAATTTTATTTAACACTCAAGAGTTTTTATCAGAAATCTAATGAGCGGAAGTCATCTGACCTGGGGTTTGATTTGTGGCCTCATGTATAAAAAGCCAATACCCTACCTACTACACTACCTAGGCGATCTAACCTAACCTAACCTAACCTAACCTAACCTTTATTTAAAATCTTTACAATATTTTGTGTGATTTATTTGCTTTCTTCCTTTTCTAATACAATATTATTTAGAAGGATTTGTTTACTTCTATACATACATACGTATGTATGTATCCTTAACATCAATTCATTTGTTTTTAGTTTGACAGCAATGCTGACAATGATTTGAAATTAAAAGCTGAAAATATTTGCCATTTTCCCATCATTCAAAAGGCAATTGCAAAGCATTTTCATGTCAAACAATCATCACTTTAGGAAAAACAAAAGGCAATAAAAGAAAAAGAAAAAGGACAAAATGGCAGAAAAAAAAAAGGATTATGACGGCAATGGAATGTTTTAAGAAATTTCTTTTTTTTTAGGTGAAACGAGTCATCAAAAATAAATATAAGAAAAGTTTTATCAATAATTGTGAAATTGTCTTTGAAAATTAAATTGAATGGCAACATTGGTAATGTTTAAAGTCTTAAGTAATTCATCATGGAGTTTAAATAATTCTTTGAATTTATTTTCAATTCTCAATTTTGCTGTTTACGTTAGCTGGCTAGCAGGCTATTATTGTACGTATCATATTTAATGGAATTTAATAATAATAGAAAAAATTGTTATTATGATACTTTATTTATTTTCTTTTTTTTTTTCTTTAAAAGCAAGCATATTTTTTAATTACAAATGTTTTCTTAAGAAATTTATGTTTTAGTAATACGATCAGCTAACATGAGCGCCACTAGCTAAAACATGTTTTTGCTAAAAAAAAAATTTTATTGGTATACCCTACACTATGTTTTCATTATTAATAAAAATGAAACTTTTAAATTTATATTATTTTGAATTTATATTCTTTACATTACAACTTAAATTTGTTGAAATTTATAGCCCCTTAGTTGAATTACTTATGCTCCATTTAAACTGAAAAATTTTCATTTCTTTCGTGACAATATAAAGCGCTGGCAAATTTATTGAATTTTTTTTTTTTTTTATAAATATTTTCCAAAAACAAAAAACAAAAATGTTTTAAAAAATGCACATGTTTAAGCAGTTACGAGTACAAATATTTTATGGAATAAAAAAAAATAAAAGAAATTTAAAAAAAAATCTTGCTGCCTGTGTCTCTCTCTCTCTATATTCACATGGAATTGCAAAATAGCAAATATTTTTTTGCAAAATAATGCATTTTAATGTAGTATTTCGTTAGAAATTGTTGCCAATCATCATTTTTAGTTGTAATGCAATAACAAGCTAACAGCTATGAAAAATAAAAAGAACAATAACAACAACAACAACAACAACACAACTATTGATATTTAAAGAATTTTTTAAATTTTTCCCATAAATTAAGCTCAGATAAGAATAAAGTATGGCACAAATAACAATGAAAACAGAAACCATCCCCCCCCCTCCGTTAACATAAATAAAATTGATTCAAACTACTATTGCATCAGCAAATATTTCCTCCCATTCGATGGCATAAGAAAATTTCATTCTTTCTGCTTATTTACTGAATGATTGTGAAACAGGAGCAGTACAGCACGTTAATCGTTAAATGGATTTATAGAATGTGCTCATTAATGTCAGTGAAAGTTGTACTCGTTACACAGAACGTGAATTGCGCAAACGTGCGTTCTAAAAAGAATTGTTTTAATCTGATTCATGCTAATTAAGAAATTATTCACTTGCGTTATATTACATCATCATTATCATCATCATCATTATCATCATCATCATTATCATCATCATCATCATCATCATCTTGATGCAATTCCGATTTAAATTGGTTTAAATTTTATTTTTAAACATTTTCATTTCCATTTTTATACAATCAGTGGCAATAATGTCAAGGAAAGTGTATAAATATATAATACTTATGATGGTATTCCTTTAACTGTCACATTACATTTATATTTCATGTTTAAAATTTTCCTGTTTGTCCTATTTCTCTCACCAACAACATAAAGAACAATAGCACATCACATGCCACTGACAATTTCCGCTTGCTTGCGTTTGATTATAGCTTTCAATGAGAAGAAATACAATTGAAGGCAACTCATTTAAAAGAATGCATTCTTTTTTTTTTTTTTTTTGAATACAAGAAAAGTAATGTCGAAAATTTTAAAAATTAAAACAAAGATTCAATACCTTTAAGAAACTTATCTTAATAGAAATGAAGACAATATTTCTTCCAACATCTAAACAAAAATAAAAAAAAAAATTTTTTCGGCACCCTTACGAATTTTACATTATTTTTATTACACAGACGGAGACGAAATTTTAATAAAATTATTTAGTTTCTGTTCATTTTTTTCCTTTTTATTTTAATATTGCTTAACAATTGTAATGAACTATACTTGCTAGATGTACAGAGAATTACAGAGTGCATCATGCCATAATAAAATCCCTCACCCGCATAAGCAATGATTCAAAATATTTGAAAACTTCCACTTGTCTGCACATACAATATGACACAACATGCCATTGTTGTAGTTTTAGTTTGTCTTGTTTTTAACCTCAAAGAAAACATTACGAAACACACAATACATAAAAAAGATATTTTATTTTATTACAAACGAAAAAGAAATATAAAATAAAATAAAAGAAAAAAAAAACAAACTAGCATGGGAAAAATGTGAAATAATCATGAAAAAGAATACCGCCAGAGAAACCCGACAAAACGAACTGACACAATCCCAATCCCAATCCAAATAAATGTGATAAATATGACAAATGTGTCATTCAACTAGAGAGAGAGAAAGACAGAGAGAGAAAGAGAGAGGAGAGAGAAAATATTGTACATTAAGCATTCATCTTGTCCATCCACTGTATGTATGCCAATGAAATTAAATTTTATTAAAAATTTTCATATTTTTCTTAGTTTTTTTTTTTTTTTTGTTTATTTTCTTTCTGTCTTGTTCGTTTTGTTTTATATTAAAAGATAAATGATAAATGGAATACAAAAAAAAATATGATTGTCGCCAACTATTATATAAGCCCCCAAGTAATTCTTCAAACTGAGAAAAGAGTTTTCAACAAAAGAAAACAAGAAAGACATTTTTTTCTCTTAATTTATTGGAATTGTTGAAGTAGAGTGATTAAAATATTTCGTTTTTTCTTTTTTTTTTTTTTTGTTCTTTAATTAAATTTCATCAGAAAACAAACAACAAAAAAAAAAACAAAATTTTAATATTTTTTTAATACTTTTTTCTTTGGACAAATTATTCATTCCTTTTTTTTTTTTTGGGTTGATTGTTTTCATATTTCTTCTGAAAATTGATTAAAAAATTCAAAAGAAAAAAAAATAATTTAAATTAACAATTTCAATATAATAATGGGTGGCTGCTTGGCTCTGTTCTCTGTATAAGAAGAATTCCATTGATATCGTTTTCAAATGTTCATGTTTCTTTTAAAACAAAAACAAAATATATTAATGGATTGGATTGTGGCAAAAGTAATTTCTCTCTATAAAATCAATATTTGCCATGATTGATGGCTTAATGATAATGGCTTGCATGTTTTAATTGTAAAAATTAAAGACGAAAATGTAAATGTAACATTACTAAACTAAATTTTAAACAAAATACTAAAGATTTGTTTAAACTATTTAAAGAAAAAATTCTCTTAATTTTAATATAAAAAACAGACAAACAAACTCCTCAATACCGCATATCAAGCATACAATCATGGTTTAATATTTCAACAGAAAATATCGAATTTTTAATCCATCATTATCAATTGATGCCAACCACTTATGTACTCCTATGACCTTTTGAATGACAAATCAACAGTAATAGTTTTATGTTCAATCAAATGAAACTGATGTTATAAACGTTAACATGCAGTTGGGGAGGGATTTACAAATAACCCGGCCCCAATTCAATTTATTTAAAGTGTTGTGCTGTAAGTAAACTTATAAGATGTTCAATATTGAAAAGATCAATATGCAAAAAAACATTATATGATGTATGTATACATGTGTACATAACATATACATATGGTATGTATGTATATATGTATGTATGTATGTATGTATGTATGTATGTATGTTAAGCAACTGCTCTTAAGAACATATAGTTTGTTGTGTTCTATTGACCTAGTTTCTAGGTTTTTTCTGATTTTATTTTTCTTTTCTTCTCTTTCTTTACTTTTTTCTGTTCTTTTTTTTGTTTTTTGTTTTTGTTTTTTGTTTTGTGAACATGTTTAAGCTACAAGTGGATATTGACAAAAAGTTATTGATAGAAGGGTTAAAAAACTGCAGGACATTAACCCACTTACAAAGTCATCTTGAGAACAGAACAGTACAGTAAAGAACTGTAAAAACTATAATTTTAAAACAAAAACAAATAAAAGTTTATTTAAAAAGGTAAATTTCATTATTTGTCAACTGCTTAAAAGTCACACACACACACACACACACATACTTAAATACGTAAATACAAATTAATGAATTTATTTTTCATAAAGAAAGATAAAATACTTCTTTAAACAATCAATTAAAATAACAACAACATTAAAATCTATAAAATAAAGAAGAAGAAGAACAAAAAAAAAGAATATTAAAGATATAGAGTTTCCATGGCACGAAATCATGAAGATTTGTGGGTAAAACAAAGGCAATGAAGAATTAAAGCAAAAAAAAAAACAAAATGTACGTACAAGTAGTTGTTATTACCAAATAAATAACTATGAATATTTAGATTTCTAGAACTCACTCAATCATTCATTCGCACACTCACACACAAACACACATCCACACTCAAATCATCATCATCTATGTAACTTACTCTCACTGACATGCCACCGCTTGCATACACACTTTTGACCTAGATTTTGGGAAATTGCTCTTTAAATTGTATTTGTTTTGTTTCATTTCGTTGTGTTTTTTTAGAAATGAAATGCCAATTCATTATTATAATTTCAATACATATTTATATGTACAACTACAAACAACTAAAACTAATAAACATTGCTAAACAAAAGAAACTTTAACTTTAATAAGCAAAAAAAAAAAAAAAAAAGAATTAAAAAAAAATACAATTTTTTTAAGCCTAAATGGTCCATCTTAAGTAACACTTTGAAACATATTATTACAGCAGACGAATAGACAGACAGATTGGTTTTCTTTTCTTCTTTTTTTTTCAAAGACTGTCACCAGGTTAATGTATGTACATGATGATTATGATGATTGTGATGATGATGATGATAATGATTATGACGAAAGAGGCAATGATCCTGTCATGTGATCTTGTTTGATTAAATTACTCTTTGGTACAACAACAGACATCTTTTTTTGTTTTTTTTTTTTGTTTTTGTTTTCTTAATATAGCCACGCGCCACATCTTATGGATATTTATCTTGAGATCATTTCAACCATTTTTTTCTTCGTTTTTTTTTTCTTTCATGATGTGAATTTCAAATAAAAAAAGTGTATGATTCTTTATAAAAAAAAAATTTTTTTTGTTGATAGTTCGGCCTCCAAAAAAACAGAAAAGAAAAACGGCAAAAATAATTTCTTTTCTTTATTTAATAAATTTACACTTTATTGTGATTTTATTTAAAAGCTTTTTGTTCAATCAGTCTTATAAGATTTAACATTTTTTTGAAGGAATTATTATTTTTTTTAATATTTTTACACCGGGATTTAGCACCTTTTTTCTCATTATGAATTTATTTTTAATCGTATTTATGATCGTGTGATGTTGTGGGTGTGTGCGCCTTTTCATTTCGATAAAAATTGTTTATAAATAAAATCGTATTTCTTTTTATCAAAACTTTCAAAAATTACACTAAAAGTGGATATACACTCAAAGAAATTGGTCTGCATACATCATTATATGTAGCAGTTTTCCCCCGGTGTAATTTTAAAGCATGTTGAAAATGGTGTTACAGTGTTATTTAACGCAATTGGAGATAAGAACGTTTGAGAACAAAAACGAAAAATAACCAAAAAATTTGTTGGAAAAAAACTGCATATAATGGTGTATGTAGACTTTTTTCTGTGACTATATATGAAACTGGTATTTATAATATCTACAAATAGTTTATAACCATCAACTTGTCCATACGTTATTCAGGATCGAGTTATAAACAATTTAAAATTACGAGGTAGCGATTACATACATACATACATAATTGGCCATTACAACTCAGGATTACGGCCTAGCTTCTTACACCATATATTGTGTGTGTTAATTTTATACATGATTAAAGGGATCTACAGTTCAAAGTCTACTTCGAACGACAGATTTTTTTAAAAACATTTCATGGCAATTTTTATTTACTCTCAGAGTTTTAGCCAAAAATCTGCTGAGAGGAAGTCGCGGAAGAAATATTTTTTTTTCATATTTCGTTTTTGATGTCTGACCGGGGATACGAACCCTGGCCTTTCGTCTAATAAGCCAACACACTACTTACTAGACTACGGCGACTAAACGAGGTAGTGATTAATGGAATTAAAGTATAATAAACATTTTATTTTGGAAAACATTTCTATTTAATACTAGATGGATGAACCACTTATAGGATGAACCACAGATAATAAATTGATAAAATTTTGCATGCTAATTAAATGAAATAAATAGCAGCATTACCATGCTATATTTGTGGTTTGTATTTAATTCAAAGGAAAATTCAAAAGAAAAAAACAATAACAACAACAATAAATATATAAACAATTGAATTAATTATTATTAAAACAATTTGTTCTCGGTCGTCATTCATTTAATTGTATGAACGTGTTAATAATAATTTAAATTCAATTCATTTGCACGCAGAAAAGAAAAACGTGAACGTGAACCGTCAACGTGTCTGACTTAAAGAGAGGGTTTCATTTAAATTGTAAATAAAAAAAAAATTAATTAAATTTTCAATACACCAACGTACAACGTACGTACATATGTGTTATGTGACTGAGGCAGATACTTCCGTAAAGGGGAAATTTATTTCAAAAAAAAAAAAAAAACTTTTCATTTCAATACAAACAAAACAAATTGTTGTAAATTAACAATGTAGGCAATTGGGAAAATTAATGAAAAAAAAATTTTATGTTAATAATGCATGTGTGTGTGCTTTTGATAAACTATTATTTAAAATTAAACAAAAAATAAAAAAAAAAAATAAAAATTATTTTTAATTTTAAAAATATTGGTGCAGAAATGATTGAAAAATTTACATACGATATAAATATGCTTGAAACAGAACAAAAACAAAAAATAATAAATATAATAATAATAAATAATAACGGTAATTTATTAAATAGCAACAGAATAACAGGAAAAAATTTCTATAAAAATTCAAGTCATTCAACTTACATACATATAAACACATATATGTAAACATATATGTAAACATATATGTATGTACATATGTACTTACATATGTACACATGCATATGTATGTATTAGTCATTAGTCATTATAAAATAACAACAAATCCTATATGTAAACATTATTATTACGAAATATTTGCAAGCATTTATGCATTAAGAAAAAGAAAAACCTGGAGGGTTGTTTGCAAATTTAAAGGTCGAGACTTAAACAAAAAAGAAAAAAAAATTACAAACTGTTTTGACAGTGGATTCCATGTCAAATGCTAGTGTTAATATATATTGCATGTTAAAAACATTATGAATTTAAATAAATCAGGTTTTTAATAATTTTAAATATTTGTTTACATACTCTTTACTAGACATGTTACTGTTGTAATAATATGTTAATAAATTATTAAATTAAACAGATAAGCTAAATATAAAATAAAATAAAAAAATAAAATAAAAAAAAAACTATTCAAAGGCAATTTGTTATTAATACTTTTCATATACACATACGTGCATATTTTCATGTATTGCTTGATATCCTGATATCACATACTATTAGTTTATATGTACACACACACACACACATTATTTATTAGATAGAATGCCTAAGAGAATATCAATTTTATTTAAAAGAGAATCAAATGAGTGTACGAAATAACAGTGAAAAACGGGGAAAAAAATCTTTTATTATGTGAAACAATTTATCTCTATTGAATATGATAGGATGGTATATGATGGGATAGACTATGATTGTTTACTTAATCAATTCTATTTTTAAATATTATGAAATCATAATAGTTTGCACGTTTTAACAGTTCAGTACAGAAGACGCTAATGCTTACCAAACTTATTCACGGCGACACAGTGTCTATCACATTGTGTTTCTTCAGTTCATTTTATTTTATTTTCTTATTTTTTTTTTTATTATTATTACCCGCATATTGTATTGTCTTTAAGAAAATGCTGCCATATTTTGTATGTCTTAATAACTGGAAACTGAGAGGAAAATAATAAAAAAAAAAAAAATAAGGCAACAGCCAACACCAAATACCAGTTTCAAAATGTATCAACAAAATAGAAAAATCCAACAAATGTTGCCGGCTGCTGTGGGATGTATGGAATTGAATGTTTATTTTATAGAATTTTTTTTACGATACATTTGTCTGAAATTCAAATTCAAAAGTCCATCGAGTATGCATCAGTAGACAGACTGTCGTTCTATTCTCTAAGTCTTTTGATTATTTAATATTTTAATATTTAATTTTTATTATTGTATACTTTTGTCTTCTCTTTCCATATGATTTAACACACGTTCTTTTTGTTACATGGCATGGCATGGCATGGCATGACATGGTATGGCATGGCATGTGTTAGTTTTGATTTGAAAATTATTCATGTTTTAGGCATAATTTTTTTTTTTTTCTTTTTTGTTTGTTTGTTTATTCTTTTCTTTTCTGTTTTCTTTTATTTTATTTTATTTTATTGTAAGTGTTTCTTCTTTCCCGTTTTTGATGTGTCAAGTGGTTAAAAGGCAAATAAAAAGCTTTTAAACACACTACACGTGCTTCAATTTTTTTTTCTTCTTCTTTATTCTATACACTTGCCGCTGTTGTCAAGACATTCAGTCTATTTTTTTTTTTTTTTTTTGAAAGATTTGAAAAATATTTTCATGTTGCTAAATATACACGCAACTAAAAGGCCCAAAAGTAAACACAATATTAACAGGCAAACAATTTGTTCGACTCAAATTTAAAATTTCACACAAACGATGAACTCATTCATAAATCAACCACTAACACACAAACCCTTTTCCTGCCTTAAATGTCAGAGAAAAAGCAAAACTTGGAAATTTTATTTCAACTCATAAAACTATTCTACAGAATGCCACTTGCAACCACTTTGAAACTAATGCTGGCAGATAAGAATTAAAAAAAAACAGAAAAAAAACACAGAAAAACCAGTTGAGATAAGAAGAAATAAGAAAAAAAATTAAACACTTTTAATTATAAGTTTTAATTATGCAAAATCACAATTAAACCATCTTTTCTGCTTTAATAAATATTCAGTTTCATGCAAGCACCCTTCACCCCTCCCCTCTCCCCACCTCAAACTAATCCTTAAACATGCAATTGAAGTTTTTTCCTTTTTCATAGGAATTTTATCTCGTTCTTGTAATTTGTTTTCTTTTTTTTTTGTTTTTTTTTTGTTTTTTTTAAGAATATTTGAATTAGAAAACTGGAGACAGTAAGCCAACAGCAGAACTCAAAGAACTGTTAAGGAAATTTTTCCCTAACGCGTCTCGATTGCATTGAACTCTGATGAATATAATACCAAGGGACTTATTGGGGGGCTAACTGTTTAAATTCCTTTTATTGGCCATTTTACACATTTTCCTTTCGTTACAATTGTTTTTATGTTCGTTTCTTCTTTTTTTATTTTTTAGTTTCAGGCCAATAAACTTTGCTTTTACGTTTACGTTTATGTTTTTAAGCCTTTTACCTCTTGTTTCTTTCCATTGTTGTATTTTCATTTACTCACTGGCAAATAGAACTTAATGTTTAAATCCAGGCAATAAAAAACTTTTCTATTTTGCTGGCTAAAAGCAAAATTTCTTCATTATTTCATAGCAAATGCAATACAGAACGCTGTTGTAAAACGGCAGCGATTGTTGGTGTTATTAGAACCGGTAATTGTACTGGTAACTGTAACTATAACTATTTCAATAGGTAGGGGGGGGGGGGTTTTCTTAGTGTTCCTAGTTGTGCACGAGCTATTGTCATGATGCAAACACGAGCAACTCTCTGTTTAACATTTTACCACAAATACAGACACACATACACAAAACTGCTGCTTCGAATCCAAGGACCAACTAAGGTCGCGATTCCTATGACCATTCTGCCATTAGTTTGTCTAGAGCATTAATTATGAATGAATGTAGGAATGAATGAATGAATGAATGAATGAATTATGGAAAGAGTTTGTCTAACATTTTTTGAAAAATGATTTCATTTGTACGAACTCATTACAAATTTTCTTGTGTTCATTTAAATTGAAATTTAACTGGAAACGGAATTGAAATCAGTATCCTCTTTCAGGATTAAAATGAAAATTTATCGATTACATGATGTCATGTTTATCGTCAAAAATGAATTG
Organism: Sarcophaga bullata; assembly: GCA_005959815.1. NCBI lineage: Eukaryota > Metazoa > Arthropoda > Insecta > Diptera > Sarcophagidae > Sarcophaga > Sarcophaga bullata. The sequence goes on along the minus strand of QOCX01000183.1, from coordinate 176,522 downwards.
TTGTTAAGCGCCTTTGTAAAGCAAAATGGAAAACCAAACAAACAATAACAACAAAACATATTCACAAAATAATATTTGAATTGGTTTTTTTGTTGTTGTTGTCTTTAAAACAAAAAAGGAAAACGTAAGAAACTATGTTACAAGAGAATTGAAGCAGGCATGGTTTTTTGAAGCTTTAAAGAATAAAAAATTGAATCGAATTTGACCAACTAAGCAACTTTAATTAACATTGATTAACTAAATACTTATTGAACAATATTTTATGGCCTAAAAACTTTTCACATTTTGCTCAAATCTAGAACAATGGCTCTCTCTCTCACTCCAAACAAAATTCAATTCAAATTGTATGCCTTTTAAGAACTCTTGAAACACATACACATACACAAAACTCTACTATACATATACGTTTGTATTTTCACTAGCAGAGAATTTGCACGTGTATGTGTAATAAATAATTTAAAAAGAAAAATCAATAACAATGAAAATTGCTGGTGTTTATAAAATATTAAAGAAGAAAAAAGAAAGAAGAAGAAGAAGAAGAAAAAAAAGTAAAAATTATACTCTCCACACATGCACACATGCATATATAATTTATAACAATCATATAATAGAGCAGTTTTTAAATGCATAATAAAAAAAAATAAAAAAAAATAAAAAAAATAGCAATACAAACAAGCACCTTTACACACACACACACACACACACATAATAAATGAACTTTTAAAAGTTATAAAAGAGATAAGCTAAGCTTTGAAAAGTGAAGAGAAACGGATATTAACGTGACTTGATTTAATATCTAAAATGAAAAGAAGAAAACATATTACATACAGTGGGCGGCAAAAGAAAATGTACACTACAGGATAAAATTCTAATAACCACCGAACTCAACTTATACCAAAATTTCGAAATTTTTTTTTCTTTTTGTAATTTTTTTTTTTTGTTTTGTTTTGTTTCAATTTTAAAAACTGTAAATGAAACAATTTTGAAATAAAAATAACGGTAATTTTTTCAAGTATATTTTTTTAATGTACAGTTTCTTTTGACACACGCTGTATGTATTTCTCTCTTTCGCTCTCTCTCTCTCTCTCTCTATGTGTATGTATGTGTGTGTGAGTGTGTGTCTTACGTATGTTATGTTAGCATTAAAACAGGAAATAATGGCTTTGTATTGTTTGTTGGCCAAGCCACAAAGGTTACAGGGATTTTAAATGACCAATCTATGTACGTTGTATTGAATGTTACAGAATCGTTCTTTGAATCTAATAGGATGCTTGTATATTTTTTGGAAACAAATTTAAATTCCCATGTAAATGTAATCATTAATTAAGGTTTTATGGCTTAAACTGAAATAGTAAAAAGGGAATTGATAAGCTTGTAAATCCCAATAACTTAGAATTCTGCAAATTTTCTTGTCAATCGTAATTGAAAATGAAAATACTATGGACAATTAAGTTAAGATTTTCTTTATAATCATTAAAAATGCAATCCGCATGAAACTACAACAAATTTGGAGAATTGTATGACAAACAATTACAACAATTTTGTATGTGTGTGTGTGTCTGTATGTGGGTAATTTTTTTTTCTTTAATTTTTTTTCTTTTTATATAAACAAGTCACGCAATAATAATAATTCTTATAATTGGAATCGAATAAAGCAAAATGTTATATCCAATCGAGTGTAGATTATTTTTATATGTATGTATGTATGTATGTATGTATGTATGTGTGTATGTGTGTATTTATTTATAACAAATGTTTATTGAATAAGAACTTAATTTGTACTATGAGGTTATAAAAGTAATTAATTACCTGGAATGTATGATAAGCAATTCATATGGCCTACTCTGTCTAAACGATTGTAGGGAAGTTGGACTAACAGATTTTAAAGAAATCTGTGTGTGTGTGTGTGTATGTGTGCTTAAAGCTGAAACATACATAACACTCAAGAGTATTTAATGCTATTAAGTTCATTGTCAAATAAAATCCTTCAAGATACTACAACTTAAGCTAATCTTACTACTTCTCTTACACTTTTGATACAAATACATACAACATACATATACGTATACATACATACATATTAATAATGGCCAGTAACTTCGTGTTATGCTTTAAGATTGTATCTTTTCAATCACATTCGTACACTGAGTTGCGTAAGTAACATTGTGTTTGATGACTGTGTCAGAGTTTAATATGTTCTTTATTTAATATTTATTGTTGTTGTAGTCATATTCACTGTCATTTTCGTTGTAATGATTTCGGTTTATGGTTCTTGTCGACCTCCATGTGGCCTAATTATGCTGAAGTTCTTTCAATTAATTACATAATCAAACTAAATCCAAGTAATTTATTAAGGTCTACATCTATTTTAATTAAATGTAAACAGCATTCTTAACATACATACATACATACATACATACATACATACATACATACAAACATATATTGTTTCTGGAAGCATAAAACTTAATTGATTTTCCAAATGATTTTGTCTTTCTTTGCTTTTATTTAAAATCTTATTTTTATTAAAGCCATGCAAAAATTTAGAAAAAAAAATATTCAAAGGAAACTGTAATTACCTGCATATTTGCATTGCAACCTTACTGACTTACATAGCTTAAGGCAAAAAATAAAATCTGCACACACTTTATATAAAGAAAAGCTATTTCCTCCGGGTGACCTATATTTCAATCATCTTCTTTGTCTCGCTTTAATACCGTTTCCTTTTTCTTGCTCTCTTTTTTTGTATTTTTTTTGTATTGCATTTTGAAAATAAAAAAATAAAAAAAAAAATACTTCTTCTACCATGTATACTATGTATGTATAGTCGTACATAAGAAGCCATTGACAGCCTTGAAAAGTACACCTTAATCATTTTTCAATCGATTTAATTATAAACTACTCTATTATTACCTACTACCGTCCGTACCGGTAGACGGCCTTTAACTCCCAAACGCCTTTATTTTCCATCGCACAACTATTTCTTATAACTTCCCCAGGTGACTGACTAATAGCACAAGAAATACAGAAAATTATAGAAAAAATGTAATTAACTAGACTAGACCAATACATAAGAAATGTGGGGATAAGGACTACTACTACTACTAACCCTACACAACGTCATCGAAATGACGACATCTTGTAAAAATATTGTTTCTTTCCATGTAGTTTAGTGAGGGATGGGTGGGGTGTGGTGGTTTGCAAGTACATAAATTACACGATAATTTATTAAAAACAAAGAAAATGAAAACATACAATGAACATACAATTTATAGCTGAAATTAAAGACAAGACTGCGAATAGTATGCTCAGAGAGAGAGAGTGAGAGAGAGAGAGAGAGAATGGCAAAATTGAATCATTTCCCTATAACCCCAGTCCCATTCAATATCCGTCCATCAGTAAAACGGCAAACATGCAAATCAAAAAAAAAAAAAAGACACACAGGCATAAACACAAACACAGTTACAGATACAGACACAAAGAAAAAGGAAAATTGTCATTAAATTTTATTATTCAAATGGAAGAAATAAACAAACGATTACGAATAAATTCAAGTCAGTTTTCTTCTTCTGTTCACACTTGTAGGAGTCAATAAAAAGAAGAACTCATATATATGCAGAGAGAGAGAGAGAAAGAGAGAGAGAGAGAGAGAGAGAGAGAGAGGTAGAGAGAAATAGAGCACATTAATGGATGGTTTTTTATACTACACATGCCACTCTCACTATACACACGTAAGATAACGACACTAATGACTATGAGAAATGAAAACATGGGGTCAACTTGATTTGTGTACGTGTTTATGCATGTGTGTGTGTGTGCGTATGAAATATTTAATAAGGAAATTTTTTATTTTTTTAATATTTAGAAACTCTTTTCAATGTAGTCGCCGTAGTCTAATAGGTAATGTATTGGCTTATTAGACGAAAAGCCAGGGTTCGTATCCCCGGTCAGACATCTAAAACGAAATATGAAAAAAAAAAATATTTCTTCGGCGACTTCCTCTCAGCAGATTTCTGGCAAAAACTCTGAGAGTAAAAAAAAATTGCCATGAAAAGTTTCTCAAAAAAAATCTATCGTTCGGAGTCGACTTTAAACTGTAGGTCCCACACCACTCATGTATAAAAAATTAACACACACAACATAAGTAGTGTGAGAAGCTAGGTCGTAATCCTGACTGAAGGGTTGTAATGGCCAATTATGTGTATGTATGTCTTTTCAATGTATAGGTAATAATAAGGTAAAGTAATGTGAACATTCTTTAGTATTTCCTTTGATTACAAACTTTATAAGCTTTCAATTGGCCACCAATAACAAAAACAATTCTCACCACTTTGTATGTGTATTGATATTATAAACGTTTTTTTTTTCCTAAGCATATCATACAATGCGACAATCACATGCTACAACTGTGACAATCACATGCTACATTATGTGATCTGAACTGAAACGCAACATACATATTCGTTTATGCAATGTTACAAGGTTCTTTTCATTTCATTTGTAATCATGTGATACACAATAATGAAGAAAAAAAAAACAACAAATTTAAGAAAAATTAAAAGAAAATAAGCAATGAAGTCACGTTTTTTGTCTGGCGAAAAACTTTAATAAAATTTTGAAATTTTCTTTTGGTTTTTTTTTTGTTTTTGATTTTTATTATGGTTTTTATTAAAGAACAAGATGTAAATGAAATATTTATTTTTATTTCCTTTTTACAGAGACTTAGTATAATAAGAACAACAACAACAACAACAACAAAAAAAAACCAGGCCCATGTAAAATTTTTACATAAACAGTTAGAAATCTGTTTCTTTGTTTTTTTTTCTTGGTATGTTGTTAACACATGTTCTTGTACTTGTACTTGTACATGTACTTGTGCGAGTAGTTGAACTTTATTTATTTTTGTTTTGTTTTCCAACATTTGGCAATGACATTCACCATCCATGTACATTGTACAACAACATCAACAGACATATTTGCATGCATGCAAGCAAATACAAAATTTTCTCATGCAAACGAATTAGGTCTGTTCTTTCTATCTTGCATACATATGTACGCATACATATGTGTATGTATGTATTATACATTTGTAAAAGCACTATTTTTCATTAACGAGCATTTAATGCATGCTTATAAGTATTCTTCACATACAGACATACGTATACACAATATTTTCTTTTTCTTTTCAAATTATATTTACCATGGGAAATGTACTTTTAAGTTTATCTTTATTTTAGCCAAAAAAAATGAAAGAAATATTACAACAACAAAAACAAACAAAAAACAAAAACAAAAACTGATAATTAATAAATACAATATTTTATACAAACATTATATAAACTTCGTATAATTGAAGCTTGTACTCGAAATCTTCGTAGTCTAGTAGGTAGTGTGTTGGCTTATTAGACGTGAGGCCATGGTTCATACCGCAGTTCAGACGTTTCCAACAAAACGAAATATGATAGAAAAAAAATATATTTCCACGGCCACTTCCTTTCAGCAGATTTCTAGTAAAAAAAATTATTTATTCTGTCACTTCTTCCCATCATCAGTCCTCTGGCAAAAACTTGAAGATCAAAAGAAATTGCTACGAATAGTTTCTTAAAACTATGTCGTTCGAAATTGTGTTTAAACTGTAGATCCTGCCACTCAAGTAAAAAATTAACACACACACAACACAAGTGGTGCGAGATGCTAGGTCGTAAATCTGACTATAGGGTTGTAATGACCAGTTAAGTAAATGTCTCCACTTTTCCGACCATGTGGTAATATTATTATGTTGAGTTCTTATTGTCGATTTGGCATGGATATGGCGTACTAAAGGAGGTACTTTGCTTATGTCTCAAAAACAATTGATTTACTTTTTGAATAAATTGAATAATTTGGTTTTAGTATATACGTATGTATGTATGTATGTATGTATGTATATTGCATTAATATTGAATAATATTGACCAATATTTTCTATTTAATTTTAGAAAATTTTAAAAAAATTTCTCAGAATTCAAAATTTATGCGAAATTTAATTAAATTTTTTATGCTTACAACAACAACAAAAATTTAATTTAAACCATGGCATGCTGCTTAATATCATATGAGTTTGGTCATATTGTATGATATCATGCGTGTATACATTAAATAATGAAACTGTTCATGGTAATTTTCTTTTTTCAGTTTTAAAAATCATTTTTCCTTTATTCAAATTAAATTTTTTCAAAGACGACAAAAGATACCAAACAAAAACTGTCTCCAAATGTCAGTTTTATTACCCTGGAGGTAACAAATAACTTTACGATACGATACGATAGGATACGGTACACACTGTTTGGGTAATGACAACTTAAATGGTGTAAAATGCAAAGTGTATTGCAACATTAGCGTCATGGTGTTCATAAATATTTTATAACCTGTGATATACGCTTTTTTAGGAATATAATATGTACGTATGTATGTATGTATGTATATAATCTATAAACGTTAAAAAGAAATCTAAATGTTTACATCTTGGAACATAAACAAAATAAACAAACAGTAATGTAAAGTAACAAGAAATAATGGGGAAAAAAAACAAACTAAAGTTAGTCTTAAAGACAACGCAATTAGTTGTTGTAAACACACTTGCAAAACAACAACAACAACAACAACACCTATTTAATAGTACAATATAATAATGAGAATAGAAAATATGTATACAAGATGATAACATCACATGTTTTTCTATTTCGCAGGACCTTTGTAGCGACAATCAACCACAACAACAACAACAACAACAACAAGGACAACAACAACAATTATTACTAATTGCAAAATACACAATGTGAAAAACAAACAAACAACCAAACAAACACCTACACCAAATAGGGTATGGGTACAGTAACAGCAACAGCCAGTAAACGTAAATGAAATGGAAGGATATCCTATGGTCGATGACTACGTCTTAGAAAACGAAATAATTGCAGGAAATTTACAACAGCAATGTTGATTGTAAATGCCAATGCAAAACAAACTCAATATGAGAATGAATTACTGGCAATAGAACGACAATAATGACCACCAACAGTTAAATAACTGTCTGATGATAAACTTAATTTTGGGTGTGTTGTTTTTCATTTGAATCAACACACAATCAATATGAATTTTGTTATAATAAAAGGTAGAAAACAAAAGAGAAAAAAAAAAAGCTACAAATAAAAAGAAAAAGAAAAATTCATTAACTAAATAGACACTCTAATAGTATGTGATACCCTAAACGTAATTAAATAATAAAACGCACAAACAATACATACATAATTCTGTTTTTGTTGCAAATCCCAAGTGCACTCTTTTAAAGTAACTTCACTTACATAGCCACGTTCACAAGCACACACCCGTTTGAATACATTGAATGCAATTTGAAATGTTTGAAACTCAATGCAACAACACAACAGCAACACACCATCAATAAAAATATCGATTTTATGCGGTAAACTCTATTATTTTCTCATTTTCTTTTATTTTATTTTCTTTT
>QOCX01000183.1:115198-169008 GCA_005959815.1 Sarcophaga bullata | reverse complement strand
TAATATTTTTTTTTTATAATAATTTTCTTCTTTTTTTCTCTCTTTATATGTGATTTTAAAGAAATTTCAATAAATATGTATTTATGTACCTTATTTAATAATTGTTGAGTGTGCCATATTATTTTAAATCTCGCCTTTTTTGTTTTATTTAATAAATTAATTAAAATGGTATACGATTTTCACTTTGAACGCGTATAATTTTCACTTTCATTAAATTTACATTTGACTGTGTCTCTAAAATTTGTAAGAAAGAATTCTTTTAGTTACCTTTCTTCTTAGTCTAAAACTGACATAATAAAATGCCGCAATTTAATTTATAGTTTGTTGTTGGTCAAAATGCGTTTAACAACTAACAATCGTACACATTGAAGTTGTCTTCATATATATGAAAACTCTCAACACATATTAATAAGACCAACCAGCAAGCAAACACGAGTCGTAGCAATATGCGACAAGACGAGTCGCAACGATACGATAATAAAAGGAAAATTATTTCGAATCGAACCATTTGCATATTTCCGATGTCCTTTTTGGCCTGAAACCAACATCATTTTCTTTTCTGTATGACATCAAACATAAACACAACCTAACGTATACACCAACATCATCATTATCATCAACATCATTATCATTGTCGTCGTAATTATTGTCATCAGCTCTGTTGTCTGGTTGGCTTTGGCAACAGAATATTACAAAGTGGTAAATGCACTGAAAAGTATGTTACTATGGGCCGAAAATAATAAAAATATGTTCGCATTGTAATTTTAAAGACTTAAACGACTCAAATCTGTACAATGTATAACATAGGTAATGTTAACGTATATACTTCCATATGTACACATACAAGTTGCTATCATTGTTTTAATACTTCAAGAAATAATAATTTTTCAATACATAATTAAGCCATAACTATAGGGAGTTGGCATAGTCTAGTAGGTAGGTACTGTGTTGGCTTATTAGATGTGTGACCAGGTCAGGTCATCTCGAACTCTGATAGAGTAAAATCAAAAATCTGTCATTCACAGCCGACTTCAAACTAGTATTTCTTTAAATAATACCGCCTTGTAAATACCCTTTAAGTCACTCAAAGAAACAGATTCAATGCACCTACAAACATTTGAAGCAACCCAGTGAACAATGTATCTCTGACGTTAATTAAACACAAAATTCATCGAACCCTCCATAACATCTCACAGATATTTAAAGAAACGCTTAATAAAATAATAAAGTAGTCGCCATAGTCTAGGAGGACGTGAGGCGCCGTTTCAAAACCCAGGTCAGACATCTCCAACAAAAGGAAATAAAAAAAAAAAATTATTTCTGAGAGTGAATGAAATATTTCCATGAAATATTTCCCATAAAATCTGTCATGCGGAGTCGACTTTAAACTGTTGGTCCCGCCACTCTTGTATAAAAATAACACACACATTCATAAATGGTGTGAAAAACTAGGTCGTAAACCAGACTGAAGAGTTGTAATGACCAATTATGTATGTATGTATGTATTTAGATAGATGAGTATTAATATTTCACAATTTTCTTCCATTTTTTTTTACAAACTTAAGTAGAAAAGGCTTTAGGGTTTAAAACTGTTAATATGTAGTATACCGATGCCAATATTGAAAATAATTTGTAATACTTTTTGACTTCCTTAATAACAAAACAAAAAGAAAATCCTTTTCTTCTGAAAATAAATGTTTATGTACTATGTATGTATGTATATATACCCATAGTGCATATTTGATTGTGATTTTTAGATTTTTAAGCAGAAAAAGTCACGTGTTTTGTTATCCTATAAACGTTTTCGGCTTCTTCTTCTACTTCTGCATATAAATTCCTTTTCATTTTCAAAGCCAACATGTTCGAGTTGCAAACACAACCAAAGCATAACGGTTGCAACGATGGCAACCAAAATCAAACGCTTTTTTTTTTTTTTTGTTTATCAGCCGGCTTATTTTGTTGTTATTTCATTTGTATATTTTGTTGCTTTTTCTTCTTTAACTTCCGTTTTTCTTATGAAAAGGATGTGCACATTGCCATTGTGTGCGTTTATACAACAACATGACAGAGAGAGAAAGAGAGCGAAAGAGAGAGAGAGAAAGAGTGAGAGTGGTATTCTGTAAGTACTTTTCATTTTAGGCAATAAGGTTAACTTTGTGGTAAAACAAAGAAAAAAAAATTGGGTTTTTATGTTTTCAATTTTATTTTTTGGTAACAACGAAAGAGGCCAACTTAAATTGCCGAAACAGAATTTAAACAATAAATTCATCACAATTTTTTTTTCTGTCTTTGTTCTTAACAGCAGTTCTGCCACTGAGTTATGTACGAGTGTATTTGTGTTACATTTCATTATTATGTTTTAAATGGTAGAAGTAGTGGTAGCAGTAGACGTTGTTCTGTTTTGGTTGTAAATTTATTTCCTTTTGCAGTCATTGGAAGCCAAGGATGCCATTCTGTCGTTGCTTTAACAGAAATTAAGGTTTTTCGAAACTACTAACGCCTTGGCTTTAATAAATGACAAACAGTAGAGTGAATTATGCAAATGGAAACACACCTCTTGACATTAAAAATCTTTAATTATGGTGTTTATTCTTAATTCAGTACTCGGTCATTAAATATTCACAGTTTATGGCGTTTATTAAATGCAGTTTTTTTTCTTTTGCATTTAATTGTGATACGAAAAAAAAACACAAAAACAACATAAAAGCTATTCGTTACGTTTAATAAAATCTAAAATATTTAATAAATTACTAAGGATTGTTTAATTTTGTGATTTTGTGAAATATATTTTGAATGTTAAATGGTTAAAAAAAAAAGAAATTAATTTTATATTGAAAGTATACAGTGAGTGTCAAAAGAAAGTGTTTAATAAAAAAATATGCAATATGCATTAATAAATTACCGTTATTTTTAATTTATAATTGTTTCATTAACAGTTTTTAAAATTGAAACAAACAAAAAAGGAAAAATTACAAAAAAATTTCGAAATTTTGGAAATTTTTTTCCAGCACTCTCCTTAAGTGGTAAATGTTGAGTTTGGTGATTGTTAGAATTTTATCCTGTAGTGTCTGGTTTCTTTTGATGCTCACTGCATATGATTATAAGTTTTATGCCACAGCTACTTGTAATTAAAAAAAAATATTTCACAAACCTAACCTTAGTACTGATGTTTACATAAACAGACTATGTAGACAAAAAAAAAAAATATTATATGACCTTTAAGGTAAATAAATAATTCATAAAAAAATACATAAATTTTAATTTTTTTGTTGTTTTTGTTTTTGTTTTTATAGTGTGATTGAATTAAATTAAAACTTTCGAAAAGTATTGCAATTTTCAGAACGATAGCACATACGTATCCCCGCTGATTATTTAATGGTTAAATTTCTAAAAATTATTTTCATTTCATAATAAAAGCAACAAAAAATAATTCTTTAAATTTGTACAATTTTTATGCAATTTTTTGGTTCAATAACAGCTGCAATTGAATTGAAGTCCCCGTAGTTAAGTAGGTAGTATGATGACTTATTAGACAAAAGGCCAGGGTTCGTATCCCCTGTCAGACATCAAAAACGAAATATGAAAAAAAAATATTTCTTCGGCGACTTCCTCTCAATAGATTTCTGGCAAAAGCTCTGAGCGTTAAATAAAATTGCCATGAAAAATTTCTCCAACAATCTGTCATTCGGAGTCGACTTTAAAACTGTAGGTTCCGCCACTCATGTATAAAAAATTAACACACACAATATAAGTGGTGTGAGAAGCTAGGCCGTAATCCTGACTGAAAGGTTGTAATGGCCAATTATGTGTATGTATGAACAGCTGCAATTAAATTTTTTTATTGTGTTTATTTTAGGGGGGACAGCTGTGTGGTTTTTAAAATTTAAAATGTAATGACAACTACATGGTGAAAATTTTAAACTGACACATACATACATACATACATACATAGATATTAATATAAAAAAAATAAATTTCATTTAACATTTCAGGAGAAGCATTTCAGGAGAAGTTATTAGTCCGACAATCCACACTTTGAATCAAGCGTAGTTGACTTCAAAATGTAAAGGACGTTTGCAAAATTCGATTTCTTTGCTGCTGATGTAAAAACAAATTACGCCAGTATTTTTAAGCAATTTTAATAAGGTCTTAAGGTAAGTACGTCAACATGCAAATATAAATTACAAGACAACACTTATGAACGACAGGTCATCCACTATAACACACTTTGCCATCTTGCCACCTTACGTTGCCAGCCAAAGGCGTGCAGTGCAACAAAAGAATCAGCTGTTTTTATGTAGAAAGAATAACAACAACAACAAAAAAAAAACGATTGGAAACGGTCGTCTACCTCCTGACAATATCAAGTTACCAAAATATGTTAATAACCTCTTGACTTCATCATCATGGTCGTGATGATGTTTTTATGCCAAAAAAAAAAAAATGTTAAAAAAATGTTAAATTTCTTTATTGGGTATGGTCAGAACGTATGCATGTGTGTATTATTGAAAGTTAAGGCATATTAATCATCATTATTATCGCTTATGGATGGACATTGTAGAAGATGCAGCCAGACATAAAGTGTTAAACGTGAAAACATGCGATGTAAGGCAAAGAGACTGGACACACATTGAGTTTTTCAATATGTGATGTGACAAAAGAGATCAATTACCATCAAAGTACTACACAATTATTGCTTTATGATTCAAATAAAAAGCAAAAAAAAAATCACAAATGTCTGGCAAGATGGATGGATGGATGGATGGATGGATGGATGGATGAATGGCAGGCTGGTGCAGGACATGTTCAATGTAACACCAGACAATTTTTCTTCTACAGTTTTATTTACAAAACAAACATCTGAACGGATATTGCCTTTAAACTCAAAGATCTTTTGTATTATGTATACAACTATTGAATCTTGTTGTTGTTTTTGTTATTTAATGAATGCTTGTATTTGAAAAGATAATTAATTTGTATCCGTTTTATGACCTCCTACAAGACGAAGGCGTTTCATGTATCAAAATGCAAAAAAAAAATCGGAAACTCGGAAGATAATTTCACTGATCACTGAACATACGATATGAAAGAGCAGCAGCAGAAAGTTAATGCCTTGTAGCTCTAAAGAGGATCACATAATTGCCGGCAAAAAAAAACGGAAATAATTATATCTTGAGATCACAACAGATGTTCAATATATCTTGGATATGATACTTCTTCCTTCTTCATCAAGATCTTATTACATTTTGGCACTTTTTTATCTCAAATTTTTTCAGCACATACTATCATCTTCAGTATTTTTTTAAGCTTAACCATAACGATGGAGCAATTTGATTGATAAAAGTTCAAATTAAAGGAATAAACAAAAAAGAGTAAAGAAATTTATAAATAAAAATTATATTTTCTTTTGTAATAAAAATAAAATATTCTTAAAAAAAACACACACACGCATTTGAAATACTTTTCGATCGTATCTGTTATTAGAAGAACATACGTCTGTTAGTTTTATATGGTTGCCAGTCAATATCCTTGATATGATCGCGTTTTAAATTCAATTCTTATAAATATTAACAACAAACACAACATAAAACAATAAATAATTATTTAAAAATAAAAAAAAATTGAAACTGAGGCCCATTCTAAATGTAAATTTTGCTAAGTGACTGGAAAAAAATTCCCCCAAAAAATTGTTTACACTACTGATATATCCTATACTCTGCGCTATTCCTGGAAAATAAAACCACAATATTGCGTGCTTATCATAAGAGAGCATTATAGATTTGGGGTTTTTCCATAATACGTTTCATTCGCTCACCCAATTTAACAACGGGATGTTTTTAGACTTTCTAAAAAACAAAAAACAAAAAAAAAGAAGCTTGAACATTAAATTCAAAACGTTCCTCGTTATCCAGTATGGTACAATAATAATAAAAACTGACCACCGATAAATTTATATTCTCAATTAAATCACGCAGTTATTCACAAAATACTATAAAGCGCGCGTCTGTGCACTTAATATTCACCAACAGGCTTGCTTGAGCGAGTGTAAATGCTCACGAATCGCGAAGCTTAATGCAAATGACGCTTCTTTACTTCGTTTGCTGAAAATACAATAACGACAGTGAAAAAAAGCGCGTATATTTAAGCATTAAACGATTATTTAACAACGTATTCAATCGTGTGCCAGCTGAATATTAAATTAGACTAGCGTTCTCTTGTTTACCTACTAACTAACGCCGTAAGAACCAATGAATACGAACAAAAAAACAAAAAAAAAACAAAAAAAAATAACGCGTTTATCTTTGATGAATTGAAAAATTCGAGTACAAGGTACAAATACCTGACTTGATTAGAAAATTATCTATTTAAGGCTAATCTTTGTCTATAAAAATAAAAGCTTTATAAAATAGAAATCGTAGCGACGTGTCTTAACGTTCTTTACAAATCCTGACTTTAATTGGTGATCACTTTTAAATTGTTTTGGCCCAATTGTTTATCAGTAAAGGGAATATGAAAAGTGTGGTTAGTGCAGGAATTCCCGGAAGAACATTGAAATTAATTGTATTACCATCATATTATTACATCATAGTTTTACATACGTAAACACCTATCAATCATTATGTTGACACGTACAGTATAATGAAAAGAGAGAAAAAGGTAAACAATGTAAGGTAAACAATGTAAGTATCGTTATGGTTTAATATTTCCTATTTAACTCAAGTTGCCATCAATTTTTGTATGCAGTCTAGGAAATCTGTAAAAAAAATTCTCTTCACATGTATAGTTAGTTATGTGTTTAGTTATCGAAATGTAATCGGGAAGTAAGTGTTGAACATTTTAATCAAATAGAATATGCTTGTCTAACAAAACCACAAAATATTTATAATAATAAAATTCTTATTCCCTGATTCATTTACTGTACATACATATGTACATACATACATATATAGAACTAAGTATGTTATCGCTTTATTTATCGCAAACGATTTATATTTACACTGAGTATGTGCTTCCCCCTACATCAATGGAGATGATAAAATAATTCCTTTTTTAGAAGATCAAAAATATAAGAATCTTATTGAATTATATTTATCACACACTAACATGTTACCTTAAAGACCTCAATAAGATATTTTTAACACATGAACCGTTATGAAAATGTTTTAAATAAATATTTCAAATGAAATTTTAGCCCGCTTTTGGCATAAGCTTGATGACGTCATTTATTTAGTGGAAGTACTTGCAGAAATATTTCGGATTTGCGTGAGTACGTACGCACGTACATTCATGTTTTATAAAATAATTTCCCAATGCTTATGGTGTAACGGTATACTCGTTATAACTGCTTCATGAACTTCTCTCCAGCGTCACTGCCTACCACTCCATACAACCATATAAAGTGAGAAACAACAACAGAAACAAAAATTATTAATGATGCTGCTCTCCACCAAATCAAGTAAAAAGTGATTTGTATGTGCATGTGCAGGCTAAAAAAAAAAAGAATTCATATCGGAAAAGGAAAAGAAAATAAAAAATTTAATAAAAAAAAAAAAGAAAAAAATCTCATAAAAGTTGAACTTAACAATCGTCACATTGATTGACGACTATGTACTTGGAATTTTGTTTGTTTGTAATGTTATCGTTTAATTATTTACATTTAATGCTAATTTTATATTTTATTTAATTTAATTTTATATTTTATTTAATAAAAAATTAACACATTCAATTTAAAGATCAATTTAAATTTTGTTAACGTTAATGAATGAATAAATGAATAAATGTGCGAATGAGTGTGTAACATTTAAAATAATCAAATTAATTTAGGAAACAACCCTGCACATTGGTATTGGTATTTAAATAACTGTACATACTTTATCTAAAACATCTCTGTTTGTTTATTAATGCGCCATAAACTAAAAAAACGGAGAATTTTTGAAAGTATAATTGAAACATACGGAAATGCAATGAAACTTCCTGTATAGCATATACACGAACCCATGGTAACAGCGTTCTTTATCTATTCGTTTCATTCAACAACGAAAAAAGTATTCTAAAAAACTACGCAGTCAGAGAAATTCTTACAGTTATTTGAGGCACAAAAATTAATTTCTATTAAAAATTGTAGAATGTTTAATTAGCTAAACGAGTTGCAATTTGTTTATCCCAGACATAAACCTTTCCATTTCGCTAGTAGGGAAAATGTGTCAAAATTGTAATGCTTTGCATGTCGGTGATGACATGTATCTCGCATTCAGAATAACGGCTGTTGTGGTGAAACTCACTTTATTCGGCACTACTTTTGAATTCACAATGTTTTGAACCCGTCAAACTTAGTACAAAAAAAATTTAAAAAAAATTGAGCTCCTTTACAGCCAACGGACACTGTACACCGTACGTAATAGCCCACAATAGTGGGTCTGGTTTTATTTTTGCACTACTTCGCTGTTCTAAGTTGCGTTCACCAGGTCAAATCTATCCCACATCAATACTTACATGTCAGTCTATATTAGCATGGACACAAACCACAACAATAGTAAATTATTTTTTCTTAAAATTTCGAACATTTTCAGTGGACCTATTCACACAAGACAATTGTACTGGCATTAAATGATAGTTTTGGTAAAGAGAGATATAGAGAAAGACATAAAGTTTCAATCGGCTTCAATCCCGTATTAACAGCTCAAAACTTGTGCGTACAGATTTTTAAGTATCAATTGAATGCGTACAGTATGCCAACGAAACTTTTGCAACGAAAATTTGTTCTCGTGTGTTATTCACAGAGGAAAATAGCTAAAAGAGCCTTCACCAGGCATTAAATTTTTCGATTTTTACGTATTGTTAATCGTTAATGATTGGGAATAAAAACTATTCATCTGGCATCCCCTTTTTTGTTACTGCACGTGTTGCCAGCAGATCAGCTGTTCAGTTTTTGCTAGTAAACAATAAGACAAGACACTGCACGCTGAAAAACTGTTGTAAAATAATTAGTTTGTAGTGTTTTTTTTTGCATAAAAACATAAAAATTATGGAAAGCTTAGCTGAATTTGTGCAATTTATGCAACCCAATCAGAGGTTGGACTTAAAAGCTGTTGCGCTAACACATGTTTTAGGTAAGTAAACTATACAATGAATGAGTGAAGACGACACATAAAAAAAAAGTCGCACAATTTCAAAATGGTGGAAACTACTTACAATTTTAATTATTTTAAAAAGGTCTAACGGGTTCGCCAGAAGGAAAATCTGCTATATTATCACTGGATGATATGGTGATAGCCTTGTTTAGTTTAACAAACGATTCTAATCTGAGTATTGCTAAGGATTCTGTGCTATGTTTAATCAATTTAACAGCTGATGAGGACGGTGCTATAAATATATTTCAAACTGCCAAACAAGTGCACCCGGTATATGATTTCAATGTTATTTTGACTCAAAATTATTCTTTAATGAAGGATTTTTGTTTTCCCGTAGAAATTTGAAATTGTTACTGCTGCTGTTAAACACATTACAGATGAAAATTCCGAATTGGCTGATCCCTGGACAATGGTTTTAAGTAATCTCACAAGAGTTGAATCTTTGGCTCATGAAATCTTAGATGAATTGGAAAAGGATCCCAAAACACTTTTGAGTTTAGCAAAATCGTTTGCCAAATTGGATTACAATAAAAAGAAATCCAAATTGCATTATTTGGCTCCCATTTTCTGCAATTTAACACAGACCTCAAGAGGTCGCGAATTGTTCTGTCACAACAAATACAATCTTTTGGATAAAATTTTACCTTTTGCATCATACGAGGAGTGTTTAGTACGACGTGGTGGTACTATAGGCATATTGAAAAACATTTGTTTTGATCCCGTCTATCATGATATTATTCTCAGAGAGACTGATGACATTTTATATGCCATCTTATATCCGCTGTGTGGTCCAGAAGAATTTTCAGACGAAGAGAATGAAATGTTGCCATTGGAATTACAGGTGAGTGGATAGAAAAATTTTATTATCTTGTCGTTTGTTTGTTTTATTTACAAACTGTAACTGTATAATAAGTAATAACATATGGAATGTCAATTTTTTTGCACAATTCTCGTTAGTTTACGAGAGAATTTAGAATCGTACGTTGTATTATTTCTATATTTGATTATTTAACCCCTTTATTGTACAATCATCTGAGACAAAATATTTATTTTTTTTCGGTAGATCATATGCACGTATTTCCTATTGTTACGATGTATGATTTACTTGGCAAAGTCCAATCTTTTTTGCAGACGAATTTGCTAATTACTTATTGAGGACTCCGACCCATAACTCCCAGCTGCCTTAAATATTTCTCTTATCGTGCGGCTTAAAACAGGGCCATTGAGTCAATTTTTGTTGCTATTTGATGACTTGAAGGGATTCTAATTTAGCAAAACAGTTCGGTCAGTTGTCCTGAGCTTAAATACAAACTTTACCTTTATTTTTTCCATTTGGATAAGTCCATACTTCCAAGTTAAAAAAAAATTCTATGTCTGTTGTGTGATTATTATGTTGGGAAAAGAACTCTTTTAGCATTTGGTACGTAATTCCTTATGTTCATATACATCTTTAATACAGGTTTTCATTGAAACAACAAGATTGTTTTTGTATTTTTGCTGTAGTCCTTTGACCATATCTTGATTAGAGCAGTTTTAGGTTTAAAATTGAACACAAATATTCAATTTCGTGTAATGGAAAAACTCTGCCTCTAGTGGCTCAAATTAAATTCCTTCCTCTACCATCATTCTTGTCAAGTTTAGGTGGTTCGCAAATATCGTTGAGTAAATTAGCACTTTATTGTTGTAATGGTTTTGTGATAAGATTTAAAAGAAAACGCTAAAGTACGGCATTTAAATGTTTTCTGTAAGTATGTTCATGTTTTTATATTAAATGGTAATAATTATTCAAATTGGTCAAAGAGATTTAAAAAAAAATACAAAGTATTTACAAGTAAATGGAATTATTTAAAGATCAGTGCAGAACTTTTATCGTAATTGGTATAAAATAGTGTTTAAATTGCAAGTGATACGTTTGATAGTGCAAAAGTTAAGTTTAAGTGTTCCTAAAGGAAAGGCCAGACATACCATAATGATATGTTTTCAGAGAAATCGTAGGAATGCAAATCAGAATCTGTTTTATAGCGGCACTGGAAACTGTACTACATTTAAGTGCACTGCTGCCTGGTAGTTAAAACCAGACCTTTGGAGACTATGTCTATAATAAAAGGAGATAACTTACAAGAAAAAAACTATATGCCAGCGAAAGATGTGCTCAGTTCAACTTGGATAAGAGGTACAAAAGACAAGACATAGCAATACTATCTGACAATCAGCTCGCCATTTGAGCACTATGCTCTTATGCGGATAAATCGATGATAGTATGGGTATAGTAAGATATTATTATACACTGCTGGGTCCCAGGTTATGATGTCATGCACGCATCTGATGGAGAAGTATACTCAACGTGAAGAAAGGTAGAAGATGGAAAAAACTCTTCTAAAATCGAATGCGTATGAGGCTATCAAAACTTTTGTTGAGATATATGTAAGACGAGATCTGAGTCATACATCAGATATACAGGAATAACGTAAACTAAGAGTACTTTTATCCAGAATACGGTTTGTCTCGAACTCAATAAGTAGATTCTGTGATAATAAGAAACAATACAGTATTCGAACCTGTGCATTATTATTCTATCACAGAAGGAAAGGTCTGGCTGTATATCAGATGCTTAGCAGGGCATTGCCATTGTTGACATCGAGCAGCATGCTGAAAAGGCACCCTATAATATTTAAGATCGTATGGCCATTGTAACCGTTTTCATGACAGTTATATTAATAATTAAGTATTTCGAAATGAATAATTTTAACCGAATGATTACATAAATTTTCAGTACTTACCGGAAACGAAAAGACGCGAAGAAGATCCCGATTTACGTAAAATGCTATTGGAATCATTACTACAGTTGTGCTCGACGAAAAAGTCAAGAGAACATCTGAGACAAAAGGGTGTTTACGAAATTCTCAGGGAATATCACAAATGGGAGGCAAAAACTGGCAAAGATAAAGACTGCCTTTTGGCCTGTGAGAATGTTGTGGATATTTTAATAAAGTAAATGAATATGTTTTATTTTTCACATACTAAACGACAGTCAATAATAATTTTCTTCTGCAGGAGAGAAGATGAGATTGGCTTAGACGATTACAAACAAGTGGACGTACCTGCCGATGTGGCCGAAAAGTTTGTTAAAGAAGATCAAGAGTACTTAAAGGATCTTCTGTAGTTTGGGGAAAATAAAACACTCCATTTCATTTGAAACTGATTTTGGATTTTGTTTTTATTGTAATAGATTTCATTACTTAGCGGTAATTTATTTGTAATGCCTTTCGTTTTTTTTTTTTTTTTTTGGTTTCTTTGATTTTTGATTTTATTTTTATAAGCAAATGCTTTTAAATGCAAACAATAAATATACATGTACGTACAGTAAATAAATGTATTTTTAAATATACATACTATTTAATATAATTTCATTTGAATTCTTTACATAATGAATTTCAATTAATTAAAATTCACTTTTGTAGCATAATTTGTATAATTTTTTTTTATTTTTAATAGAAAATTGCAAATTTATTTCTGTTTTGTGTTTTGGTCAGTTTTTGTTTTCCTAATTTTTTTTTTATTACAATATGGTTTGAAGCTTGGTTTTATTTTCACAAATTAAAACTTAAGCATTTATTTTGTTTTATTTTGCACATTCTGGTTTTGGGATTATTATTATATTTTATTGATTTTGATCTTTTTTTTTTTTTTTTTTGCTTAATATTTATTTAGTGAGTGTGTAATTGATTTTGTCTCCATAATAAATATCATATAAGCCTTTCAATATAATCTAATGTTTATTTAATTTGTTTGCCTGAAGCCCAAGTTTTATAAATTTATGTAAAATTGATTTAAAAATTTCATTTTTTTTTTTATTTTTTTTTAATTTTTTATAAAGGAAACCTTAACAACAAGCTCATTTGTATTTAAATGAAGAATGTTAATTTTGTTCTCGTATTTAATTTATTATAATTTTCTGTATGTGTTTTATTTTTATTATATTGTTTGCTGATTTAGCAGGTGTTTTATACGTTAGAATTAAAAATTCCTTTCATTATCACACCTTTTTTTTTTTGCCTAACCTGTGTATGTTTTTTAATATTATTTTTTTCTTTTTTCCATATTTATTTTTGGTTTTTATGTTTGCTATACATATACACATATGTATATAAATATATGTATCTGTATATACATAATAGTATATATATATTAAACTTGGTCCTTTTATATTTACCTTGTTATGTTTTATTCATTTACTTAGGCTGGTTTGCTTTATTTCATAATGTACCATTAAAAATGAACAGAAGAGGGTTGTTGTCGTTTTTAAATGAATGAAAAACAAAAAAAAATACAAAAGGAAAGAGCAAAAATATACTCTTTGTTTAGGAATATTAAATACTTTTTTACAATATAAATTAAGTAACAGGCTTTAAAGAAAGATCCAACAAAAATAAATTAAATATAATGTATGATGGTATCATACATTCATCATGTGTGTTAGTCTATCCTGTTATATTCTTGTTTCAGCAGGAATTTTTTTTTTTTTTTTTTTTTTTTTTTTTTTAAACTTATTTACAATTTCAGTTTGTGGCTGTTTGATGTTGGTTATTTTGGTGTTTGTTGATTTGGAAAATTTACATAATTATGCCAATTTATTTCATTTTTCTATTTGTGTTTATTCATTTAACGCTTTTTTTGTATTATTTAACGATGTTAATACTTCCATTATAACATGCATAACATTAGCAATTATTCGTTATTTTTTTTTAAGAATTAATGAAAAAAAAATTTTTGTTGAAAATAGTTTTTCTTGTAATAATATTTACAGAGAGTTAGTGTGTGTGTTTTTGTTTTATGATTGAATAAAAATACCTGAATAAATTTAGTTTTTTTTTTTTTATTTATTTTGATTTTTTTATTTTGATTTTTTGTTTTATTATAAAAGAAAAATTTCATAGACAACCTAACTACGAATTGTGGAAAAATAGTTGAGGTTGAGGACAAGTAAGAAAAAAAAAATAATAAAAAACTCAAGTGCATAGGCTATATAAAATTCGAATGAACAATGGAATTAATGTAAAAATGAAACAATGACTACCAGTAACAATAATAAAATATCGTTATATATTTCGATATGTATTTTCAAGAAAAAACAAAAAAAAGAAAAGAAAGAAAACTCATTGTAGTAATATAAGTATAATCGATATGTTTAATTATATGAAATATTTAAAATTTTCATAAACGTAATAGAACTTATCAGGCCTTTCATAAAAATATTTCAACAATCCCAATTTAATACAAATACAAATTTCTATAAATAATTGAATGTTTAATTAATCCTATTAAACTAATCATGTTTAATAAAATGTTAATTCAATAGACTTTCAAAAACAACTTATGCTAGTTAGTCAATTTAGTTATTAGTTTTATTAAGTTATAGACCTAATTGTGTACATATGTATTTATTTATTAAATATATGGTTTAGTTTTACTTAATTTATAAATTGCATTAAATTTAAATCACATTAAAAAAATTTTATTTTTTATTTTGTTTTTAATTTTTTATTCTTTATATTTCTTCTATTTAAATATTTCTTTTCGCTTCTATGCGATGTTTGTAAGGAATTTAATCGTTCTTTAAATCAAAAACTAAATTCAAAATTATAAACAAGTTATCGAAATAAAAAAAAAAGATTAAAACAAATCTATTGATTGGAAAATCGCCTTCCATTAACGTTCATATTCATTTAAGTGTAGAATGACAATGTTACGTGCCATAATTAAATGGATTTAAAACTCTCTTCCATCTAATAATATCTAACTAATGTAGTGTACATCTTCATATTTTTCGAATGAATGCTTTAAGCATAGAAAAATAGTAAAAAAAAACACATGTTTTCTAAGGGTTTTTCTTTAGCTAATGCCTGCGTACAACGTTTTGTTCGTGTCTGTTTTTTTTTTTTTGTTCATATTTTTGAGTGCATTGTATAATAAAATGGTTTTCTCCAAATAAGTTTTATAGTTTTCCAATACTTTTTTTTTCTTTCTTTTTTGCGTTTTTCATATGCTGCTATAGATAATGGTTAGAATATAATTTGCAGTAGATTTATGGAGTAAAAGGTGTAAATTTAGTTTGAATTTTATTTTTAAGTATATTTTCTGTTTAATATATTAAGTACATATGTATGTATGTATGTATGTATGTATGTATGTATGTATGTATGTATGTATAATATTTTTGACTTGACTGCTTGCATAATTTACAACAAATAATAAATAAATCATAAATAACTTTTTATCATGATACACATGTATGTATGTATGTATGTATGTATGTATATAGTTTAGTTTCTAACGCTATATAAAAACGATTTTAGACTATAAAGATAATTAGAGCATAATATAATGCTACCTGTTATCCAATTGGTAATTATTTATGACTAGTAAAACTAAAGTTATCAGTAAATTTTTCAATCGTGTCATGTGTAACGGTTGATATGCGGTATTGCAGGCATCGGCATCACTACAACTCTGCAGGCAACCATGCACGTATCTTTTGCATCAATGATGATGATGATGATGTTGAAGGTAATGGAAAAATTTCAAAATAATTAAATTAATTGAATGCTGCTTAATAATAATTGAGCCATCATCACTTACCTGTCATCATAGTAAAATTTACCACAATGTGACATGCGTATAATTTCCGTGTCTGTGGTTAAAGTACCACTATCTAAAGCACAGCCTCTTACTGTTATTGTTTCGCCAGTATCATCTGCAAATAATTGAATAATAATCAAATAGTAAACAATGATGAATAATTGGTTTTGAATTGGGCAAGCATTTCTTTAAAAAAAAATTTAAATTGTTAATCTACTGTCCGTTTATCATTGCAAGACTTCAGTTCAAATGCTTCGCTCCTTGTCACCACAAGATTAATGACACTCGAAATGAAACCCTTATTAGAAATATGACTATTTTCCATATTGCAAAGGGATAAAGGAGTTAATAATTTCAATTTTTTTCTTATAATATATGTGAACCTTTTGCTAATTTGCCTAACAAAAACCATGAACACATCATCAAAATCAACATAATCGCCATAAATCATCGACATCAGTCTGTACATACAACAACAGCGCATCTACTTTTAACTCTCTTTGTTCATTTTGGCAATAAAAGGAGCGAAGCACAAGTGATGCGCAAAAAAAAAGGAATTACATTGACCGTAAACTTACCATAGTAACCAGCAATTTTAATGCATGCCGTAGCTGGAAATAGACCATTTCTACCTTTACGTCCACCCATGCACGGTGATTCCAATATACCGGTTGAGTAATTATTGTGAAAAGGATCATCACATGCCCTGTTGGCACCATTATATGAAACACACTTGAAGCAATCGATAGCAGTAACTGCAAATAACAAGTAAAAGAAAATGAAAAAATGAGCGGGGAAAGAGATGATAAAAATAGCAACAAACAAAGAGGATAAGAAGCATGAACGATAGCATGAAATTTGTCACATCAAAATCGAAATACACACACGAATGCAGTGGCTTTTAACTAATTAGAAATGATTCTTTATTAATTGGTAAATGGAATTTTGCTATTGCCTTTTAATCAAAAAAAAAAAAAAACGAAAAAAAACACAAAATGACGTAACAATTTATCCTGAATACACCATTAGTTATTCATTCATTTATTTAAGGAATTCTACTCTTTTTTGTATAAGTCTTAAGCGATTAGATATAATACATCATGTCTAATTAGCTGACAGCAACTGCAACTGTTTTCAGTCAAACAAATTTTAATCGTTTACGAGATTACCGACAAACCGTTTAAACATGTATATTCGTATGAGTGGTGTTCATGATGTTCAAATGATTGTGTATGATTGTGTGTTAAACTTACCATCTGTTATTGTTGTCATCATAGTGACACATACAACAAGTACCGTAATGGTTGAAGACCACAAGTTAAAAGGCAAAGGCAGCAATGGCAGCAGCATATTGTTGTTAATTTTCTTGCTAAATTTCTGTTTTTCTTTCCTGTTGTTAAACTTGTTGTTGTTGTTGTTGTTGTTGTTGCTGATGATAATGATGATGGCAGAAAGAATTTGCTGTCACAAAATAGTTAAAATTGTTGTTGTTGTTGTAAAAGATTTTAAAGCCGTGATTTAGCTTTCCTAAATCGTATGTAATTTCTATCCTTTCGACGTATTTTATGTTGCTTCAGCCTCAACGAGCGGACGTACGTCAGATTATACGAACAGAGAAGTAACGGCAATATAATGATGACAATAACAATGCTTATGATAATGATGATGATAATGGAATATTAAAAATGTTAAGGATGTTGTGTTGATGTTCTTGATGACGATGATGATTTTGCCCTTTTTAGCTTTGAATGTGGGTATGAATAAGTGCGTATGTGTTAATTTGAATTTTGTTTTTTGTTGTTGTTTTTTGGTTTTCTTCTTAATTTTATAGTCTACGGCTGATTATTACACGAAATGCTGTTACTACAACTACTACTACGATGGCTAAAACTACTAGTAATACAAAAACAATAACTGTTATGTATTTAGATGTTGTTGTGTCTGTGTTTCTAATGTAGAGGCATCGTTTATATTTGTTATTCCCCTAATAAATTGTGCTCTTTTTGTTGTAGTTGTTGTATAAAAGTCACTTGAAATTTGGAAATGATTTAACGACTCTGGTAGTAGTAGTGGTAGTGATATAAGTATTGGTATTGGTGAAGGTGCTGTTGCTGCTACTTTAACTATTATTGCGGCGCGCATGGTTTAATGAGTTAAGGAAATCATAATAATCACTTTCTTGCCGCCATATAGTCATTTTTCACTGACTCTTATTCGTGTTTCTTTAAAAACGCACACACTCTCTCTCTCTCTCTCTCATACGCATATACCACTTGAAAACAGCCAGACAGTACAATACATAAGCAAAGTAGGCAATTTAAACATTACTGGCGTATCTGCAAAGAGAAAATTTAATGTTAAAAGTATACAATAATACATGTAAAGTAAACAATAAAAGAAAACTAAACATTAACACTAAATGCATACAAACATATGTATGTATGTATATAATAGTATATGCTAAGTTGCTTTTTATAATTAAGTAACACGGGTCTTTTAGCGTTTACTATGTTTATGCAGCAAATGATCATTATTGTTTATGTATTTACTTCAGTTCTCTTTCTCTTAATCCAAAGAGAAAAGTTAAATTAAATTTATTAAAAGGACCTTAATTGTTTGTTTGTTTATTTTCTTATTTTTAGTACCAAATTTTCTTTCATTTCACAAATACCTAACGGAACTGTTCTAATAAACATGTCAAAATTATTCCAGTGACTAATTTCTTTTAGTATGTATGAATATGTATGTATGTGTTATTATTGTTTTAATGTTCTTAGTATTCAAAGTCATTTTAAATATTTTAAGAAAATGAAAAAAAAAACATTAAAGACGAAAATGAAAATGAAGGAAAGAAAAAAAAACAATTGGAAGTGAATTCGCGTGACCCTCCTAAAATTTTCTTAGAGGAGTACATCAAAAAAGCATAAAAAGCAACAAAAAAACGACAACAACAACAAATATTGTAAACTCCATAAAACTGATGATTATACTTTGATATAAAAACACATACCCACACATACACAGAGAGAGAGAGAGAGAGAGAGATAATAAAAACCATGAAAAACAAACGTGCAAAAAGAAATCAAAAATAAATTTTATTTGCCAAATAAAAATAATATACGAGAGTGTGGCAGTAAATTTAACTTTCAACAACGTTTTATGGTCATGTCTGTCCAGGGGCATCAGCTGCTGGCGCGTGAATTTGTGTTTGTGTGATCTTGTGTGGAGACAGATTTTTTTCTTTTACGACTTGAATTTGAAAGAAATAAAGCTTGTGGTGGCTTTCTTTACTTCTATTCGTTTCGTTTTTATGGCCAATGTATAAATAATTGCTTTTTCCATCTTATACGACTTCAGTGGCAGATTCTTATTAGATTTCGAAAACTGAATTTTTTCGATTTGGCGACCTGCTTGCTAATTCCCAGAAGTTTACACATACAAAACTTCTAGCCAAGAAACTGAAAATCTAGTTCATACACACAAATATGTCACCCAGTGTCAGTGTTTAGTAAATACAGAGAAAGCACACAACCACATGTTCGTATGTACTGTATACAATTGATATAATCTCTGGGCCACCATAAATTGTGCCATTTGGCTGGAAATATGACTGTAAAATCAACAACAACAACAACAATAAAGGAAAAAAAGAGAAACAATGTTTACTTCTCCTAAATTTATGACCGAATAATGTTTATTTTCCTATAAATTAACACAACATGTTGCCTTCAGTGGGAAGACAAGCCCGAATAAAGTATCCTTAATAAATCAAAATATTCGCTTTTTACTGCGTTTTATTATGATTTCATCATCACATTCTCAGTTGATTAAAAACACATTCAACTCTTTGGTACAAATTGTTTGTGTTTCTTTATTTGTAAATTTTTTTATTATTTCTTTTCACTTGTTTAATACTAATAATAATACATACATACATACATACATACATACATACTTACATACATACATATGTACAGGCATACATACATACATACATAATATAATTGGTCATTACAACCCTTCCGTCTGGATTACAACCTAGCTGCTCAAACCACTTATGTTGTGTGTGTCAATTTTTATCATGAGTGGCGGGACCTACAGTTTAAAGTCGACTCCAAACGATAGATTTTTCAGAAACTTCATGGCATTTTTATTGTACCCTCAGAGTTTTTACCACAAATCTACTAAGAGGCAGACACCGAAGAAATTTTTTTTAAATTTTCATTTTGTTTGTCAATGTCGGACTTGGAGTTTGAGCCAAGGCCTCACGTCTAATAAGCCAACACACTACTTACTAGAGTACGGCGACTTCATTGCATGCATTCAGGGAATAGCAAACGGAATTATACACGTGGTGTAACACAAAACTCGAAAGAAAATCAACACCTTAAATCTTATTCATAAGATCCTATTTCAACGAATCAAATTGGATGTCAAAAAATGTCATCACAAATAAGTTACGATCGATAGGATTTTTAGGACACTCGATTATTGATTTTTTTGACCACAGCAATTAGGCGTTATGATCAGACGTCGGCACACAGAGAACATGATAAAAGAGTGAGTGTATTTGTGAAAAACACGTGTTAAGCCAGAGGAAAATTGTTAGTAATATTTTCAAGTATAATCTAATAATATGTCTCGTATATGTAGCGGAAAATATAAAAAAATAGAGCGCCAAATCCCTAAAGACAGCGTATTTAACTTGACAAATATTAGTTATTAGTGAATCTCATTGGAAAATAGTGAATCCTACTGTAATATTTTTTTGGGTGTATAATTGAAAGCTGAAAAAAGCTGCCAAGCAACTAAATGCAATTGTATGCTCTTTTTAACGAACATTGTTCCTGTTCGTGTCCTATGTGTGTAAAAAGCCGATGATGTTGGGAAACTGGTTTCTATTGATGCCGACGTCTGGTTATGATCTACTTCAAAAGCTAACATAAGACATATTAATTTCGGCAATAAAAATTTTGATGTAAAATTCATCTTGAGATTAATTCAAGTTGCTCTTTTTTTTCTGATCTGTTAGGCCTGAAATAATAATGTTTATTACACTTAAACCAATTTAAATATAAAAATGGCGCTTTTAAAGTTTAAAATTTTTGTCACTGAATCAGATCAGAATAATAAATGAGTTCGAAAAAAACGCTCCTCAACATAAATGTTTAAATGTTAATTACCGAAAGAAGAGATTTAAAGTGCCGTACTATGTACGTATGTAGAAATCAGGTATTCTTTTATTGCGTTTTCCTTAAGCAAACATACATTGACGGCACTTGTTAAAGGCTTTACAAGAGTTTTCAATGCCGTTCATATTGAAACAGAAAAGAAAATAAAGGAAAATCTTCTTCCACGAGTAATCAAATTATCTCTTGTATTTGTCAACATCCTTTTCCTTTTTTTCTTTTTGTTTTTATTTCCTTTTCTTTTTTTTTTATTTAATCAATTCAGTTTTGTTGTTATTTTTTTTTTTGTTCCTTCAGAATCTCTTTCGTTAAGGTGATTGTCCTTGTTGTCATGACTATTGTGTTTGAGGTGCAGTTATTCAAATAAAATTCCAAAGATGGCATTCTCAGCTAAACAGTTACATACGTAACTGTGACACACTGAAAAATACATAAAAGAGAGGTAACCTCTTGAGTAAGTGTGTCTAAAATTCGTTCAATATTTACTTTCAACAATATTTTTGAGTTTTTCTGTTGTTGCTTTTGTTTTGTTTGAGAATGGTAATTGCCTTTAGTGTCCACAACAATATTACAAAAACAACTGCAACTAAATATAATATAAAGAGGAAACGGAAGCGAAACAGCAAAAGAATTTTACTTAAAAAAAAAAAAGAAAAGAAACAGAATAAAATGTATAAAACAAAAGGCAAATTATTTAAAAATATATTCAAAAACAGTAGGTATTGGGCACAGAAGACTAAAGGATTTTAAGTAGATAGAACACGTCTGTAGTATTACATTCCAATGCTTTGCATTTTCATTTTAAAATTTCAATGGCAACTACAAATAATTTCTATACAAATTATCACTATCCAGATGACAAAGAAAGATCATAAGCAGTATTATGATATTGGAAAATCGAAATCCCAGTCTTGTTTTTTTTTCTTAATCAGACTAGCGCTGCTACCTTTTCTATATTTTCATTCAAAACTGTAAGTTTTCTTTTGTATTTATTTTGTTGGTTTTTAAGTAACTGCTTAGTTCAGTACATTTTAGTTGAAAGGAATTCCTACCTTGTGTCCATTACAACCTATTGTGTTTCAACAAAATAATCATAATCATAATCGTAATCGTAATCGTAATAATCATAACCATGATAATAATAATAAAGAACAACAAAAAACAAACAAAAAATAATAATAAAAATAATGAAATAAACAAGAAGGGAATAAACATTAGGAAAGACAAAAAGAATAAAAGAAAAAGGTATTGTGGTCCAAGTAGAAGGACATTATGATAATAATCTCTTGAATAAGGATACAAACTGAATTTCCTCTTTTTTTTTTTACAAAAGTTTCATTGGCGGCCGCAATAATGAAATTTGTTTGGTTAAAATATAAGAATCGTTTTAAAAAGTGACTCTTTAATGAAATTCTTTTTAAAAGTTTTCTTTTTTTTAACTTCATTTACAAAAATAATAAGAGAATTTCAAAGAAGCGTGTATACCTTTTTAAAAATGTTATTCATTGTATTTATGTTTCACGTGCATACATACATACATACATATGTATGTATGGTATATTGTATTACAAATTTCAAACGTATTATAATTTACTTAAAAACTGTTTATATTTCGTACAGAAGTTACGTTTTTTTTTCTTAAGACTCCTACTCTTCATTATTCCTTTATATATTTCCATATTATCCGACAGTAAAGTAACGTCAGTTAGTCTTAAATGCGAGTAAATTATAATTGAAATCTTGGTAAAGTTTTTTTTACCTGCAGAAATCTGAGCATGAGAATTGAAAAACTTTTTTTTTTTTTTTTTTGGTGGTGGTGTAAGAACATTTTTAATTAAAATTCTTTGAATAGAAGAAACAATAATATGTGCTCTGGTTTCTTCATACCAAAGCCAAGCCATACAGTCACAGAAAAAAGTGTACATACACTAAGGTTTTTCTATATTTGTTTCTGTCTTCAAACATTCTTAATTGTAAATGCCTTAAATAACGCTAAAACACCTTTTTTCAATTTGATAAAAATCATCATATGTATGACATTTATCTTTGACTGTACATACATACATATGTAGTCCTTTTGCTAAACATTTTTACAACGTAAAAAAAATGCTTTTGAAGTAAAATACCATTTAAAATGAGATTTTTTCTAATTAAACAGAATAGCTCGTTGAAAAAAATACGTTAAAAAATATTTAAAAAAAAAAAACAACAACAACAACAACAACAAGCCAAATGGCTAAATCGCTTAAAATAAAGAGAAGAATATTGTCATGTAGTAAGTCTTAAATAGATTGGATAGGCAGCTGCCAAAAAGAGAAGAAAACAAGACCTCAAAATGATTTATTTGTGCAAATAAAAATAATTTATAACGATTTGCGTGAAAGTATGCACAAATGGATTTCTTAAATATTTAAATGAACAATCCCAGGCAAATACTTAAGCATAAATTGCCTATCATTTACCTTCACTCTGTCTTTCCCTATGGAATACAATCACAAGCTATACATTTGGAAATTTAAATATTTGACAATCATCTCTAATAAAAATTAAATCCTTAAACACTGTTCGTGTAAATGTGTTCGATATTTTTCTTTTTCTTGCAATGCAATACCCAATACAATAACACAGTTCAACACGCAGGCCTTATGTTCATTAGTTTTGCAAGAATAGTAACAAACGCAGCAAAATGAACAAGAAAAAATAAAATTATTTTGTATCTCATGTGTGGTATTCTTGTGTAAATAAAACTGTGGGCACATCTGTCAAGAATTTCACCTGTGGTCTTGCAATATTTAGTGGTTAGAACTCAAAAATTAGCATGCCTTCGAAGTCACTTATAAAATTAAATTTTTTTTTCTTTATATCTTCACACATTAAATCATTATCTTCTTGGTTTCTATGTATGTGTCTGTGTGTTTGTATCAAGGAGAGGCGAAGAGAGAATATAATAAATTAGACGCACCATCATTTTGCGTGAAATTTAAATGAATCGACAATTTTTTTTCTCTTTGTTTTCTGACAAACAGATTTCTGCCTATGCAAAAAATACTGTTCTCTACAGTGAGCGTCAAAAGGAACTCTACACTACAGGATAAAATTCTAACAATCAGCAAACTCAACTTTTACCACGTAAGGAGAGTGTTCGAAAAAATTTCAAAATATTTTAAATTTTTTGAATTTTTTTTTTGTGGATTGAGTTTTAAAAACTGTTAATGAAACAATTTTAAAATAATAGTAACGGTATTTTTTTTTAATGTATACTTTCTTTTGACACTTACTGTATGTAGTTGATAACAACTAGTTAGTAATGCAAAATATGAGCATTGTTAAGGCTCCGTAGTCTAGTAGGTAGAGTTTGGGTTATTTGACGAAAGACAAGGGATCGAATCCCCGGTCAGACATCAAAAACGAAATATGAAAAAAATATTTCTTCGGCGGCTTCCTCTCAGTAGATTTCTGTCGAAAACTCTGAGAGTAAATAAAATTTCCATGAAAAGTTTCTCAAAAGTGTGTCGTTCGGAGTCGACTTTAAACTTTAGATCCCGCCACTCATGTATAACATTAACACACACAACATAAGTGGTGTGAGAAGCTAGGCCGTAATTCTGACTGAAGGTTTGTAATGGTCAATTATGTTTGTATATATGTAAGGCTCCAATCACTACAACCATGACCCTTTTCTAAATACTTAGCAACTGACATTAGCACACTACAATATTCCCATACATATGTACCTATATATGGTATGCGAGCATACATACATATTTACTTAGTATCTATACGAGTATGCAGTAGATGTGTGTACATTTAATCAAATAAATGAGATTTACTGTGTGCTACGTACGTACTGGTAATAAATGTCAAGAATTACTGTAATTAGCTTAAAGAAATCTAACAATGCTACAAATGCACTCGAAAAAACATTCATTAACACATACATACAGACGGACATAGGCTTATGGCTTATACTTAAGTAAATAGAGAAGTGAGCGTTTGTTTTGTCTTTAACTTGATTCAAAAAGAGTTTTTTCTTTCACTCAAAAAAAATCCTTCAGAACTTTCAACACTCGACACGTTCGTTTTGTGCCATTAATTATGGAGAATGTACTGCAAATAAGAAGAAGAAAGAAAAACAAAAACAAAAACAAAAAATTACAAATCATCTAAAATAATGGCAAGAAATATGCGAAATCATTCTGATGTACTGCAATGCAGTAGTCAATTACGCAGAGACGTAACTCATCATTATTTATTCAGATACAGAAGACAAGATTCCTAAATGTCTTCCAAAAGCGAATGTACATTGTAGCTCATAACCTAATTGGTAAATATTGTCTATCAATACAAGCGATAAAAATATTTTTTATTTTTTCTGAATGAATGATTGAGTAACTGAATGAATGAGTAAAAGTGTTATTTACCAATTGAAATCCTCTTAAAATCCATTTGAAGTAATAAATATTTATAAAAACCATACGCCCAAGAGATTTTTTTCATTTTTTTTGTTAATAAATTATTGCTCAGCAATCATACGCCATGGGGTATCCCAAATTCAGTTTGCAGAGGGGGCGGGAAAACCACATTCAAAATTAAACATCATAAGAGTTCATATTTTTTTTTTATAGGGATTATGCAAAGCTTCGTGTTCTTCTTCTTGTTCTGCTTACCATTATTATCGCATTGTTTCTACACTTTACGCTTCTTCAAATATGTTCACATTCACCATCATGATCCACACTATTCGGCTCTTGTAACAGCAGGAAATTTTCTGAATTATTTTTAATAAATTCGTACGGTTTATTTAACTGTAAAAAAAAACAACCATTGGATTACAACTATTAAGCGCCAAAAAAGAAAACAAAAAAGGAAAAAGAAAAAATAACGGTCATAGGGAGAGAGAGGAGAAACACTTAAGTAGCAGAAGCATGAGCAGCAGTAGCAGCAGCAGCAGCAGCAGCGAATTTAAGTTATAAGCCGCTTAAAATGGCATTAAGAGATAAGGGGAATAAAAATAAACTGAAGAATATGTGAGAAAAAAAAGTTACCAACAATGAACAAGGAATTAGAATTTCAATTAAAATGAAATCTTTTTAAATGCGAACCCTATTAGCGTTCAACTGGCATGTAGATTTTAATACAGAATTGGCACTAGACAATCATTAATTTGCTCATTTCTCTTCATTCATTCATTCATTTCATACATAATATCTAGAGAGTTTGAAAGAATTATTAACTTTGTTCAAAGAGCAATTAAGTAAGAAGAAAACAGGAATTATTTTTCCAATCTAATTAAGGTATTGGAAAAAGAAAAATGTTTACATTTGCAATTAATGCTTGCAATTGTATAATTCAATTCAAATATTATAAAAATTTTGTTTTTATTTAGCCACCTTTAGTCAGGGGATAGCTCCTACTTATTTAGTATATTGTATTGGATCTAGGAAAATAGATTGAGGCAGGCAGAAAAGAGAGAGTAGTCATATGAATAGTAAGACCAAATTTATCTTGTAATGCATTAGGCATTCAATTTTCCAATCGACCTCAAACGAATGTGCTATACGAGAAACGCGAGTACAACGTATGAGGAATGTAGGATTTTCGGAAACAAGTCCGTTTAGTTATTTTATGAAATTGCCATGGTCTAGTATATGTAGTACTAGAGCCCAGACCTCTCGAACAAAACGAAAGTGTAAGAAAATATTTCTTTGGCGAATTCCTTTTAGCAGATTTCTGGCAAAAATCTTGAAAGTAAATAAAGTTGCCATGAAAAGTTTCTCAAAAATCTGTCGTTCGGAATGGACTTTAAAACTATAGGTCCCGCTATTCATTCTTGTCTACGGCTGATGTATATATTCCAGTCAGTGGCTTGCCTTGAGACGTTATTAGGAACTTTTCTTAGAGTGTGACTTCATTTCCATTTCTATTTCAAAAATAAATATTTCTTCTGCGATTTCCTCTCAACAGATTTCTACCTAAAATTCTAAGATTAAATAAAAAATGCCATGAAAAGTTTCTCAAAAATCTGTTGTTCGGAGTCGACTTTAAATTGTTGGTCCTGCCGCACTCATGTATAAAATTAACACACACAACACAAGTGGTATGAAAAACTAGATCGTTGTCCTGACTAAAGGACTGTTATGATCAATTATGTTATGTTATGAAATTCCTTTATTTCACCAGAGCAGTGTCTGCTATAGTGGCAAAAGGATAGTGAAACACAAGACACAATGCAACATTGTTCCAATGAAGTTTATGAGAAACTTTGCTGTTTCCTGTAAGCGGTAGAGAAGCCTTAAATATAATTTGAAGCATCTGCCCATACATGAAAGTAGTATTCCATTCTCGGTCGGATATAAGTGGAGTAAAGTACTTCTTGCACCATCTAAAGAGCTTCTTCCTAATATTTGCAATATCCATACTTACCGATGACATAATATTGAGTCTTTTGCTCATTAAAATCGATCCTATTCACCTTCACAACATTCGGAGATTGATCGTATGTCGGACGTAAGTAGGTCATTCTTATTACATCCGTTTGTCTCAATCTTTAAAAGGCTTGGCCTATGATCAAACAAATATGAATTATAAATATGGCGGTAATATGCAAAAGAGTAGAAGAAGAAAGAAAGAAAGAAAGATAGAAAGAACGATAGAACAGAGCTTTAAAGTACCCCCGAATTTAACTTGAACTCGTGTGATGGCTGAGTGTAATAGGCATTATAAACGATCACATATTTTATTTATGTATACACTTACACTTACAGTGTTCCATAAACTAGTATTTTCTGCTGTAATTTATTTAATATTTATAAGCACTTTCTGTTAATTACACAAGACGCACACACACACTTTAATTAAAATCCAATTTATTTTAGCTTGAAACGTTCTGGTTTACAACTTTTACTGTCATACATGCATACAAGAAGACTTTTTATTAAACGAATACACATGTAAACATTGATAAGAGATTGCCAAGTGAATTGATAAGGTGAGTACAGTGAGTTCTTTTTAAAAGTTTAATTAAAACAAAAGAACAGTGTAGGGTCTTACATGATGATATGCTTTCAATACTTTACTGTTCTTCTTTATTAAATGAAAAACAACTTTCATGTAAACTTGTAAAACTTTGGAAGCAATTCAAGAGACAAACCAAGATAATTGTGAGCTCTTCATAGCATGTAAAAATAACAATAAGAACTCAGGGTGTTTTTAATGTTAGTTTCGAATTATAACGTTTAAAATGAATATTTTATTTGAAAGAAAGAAAGAAATTGCATTTGAGTCTTGGTTTGTTTAACATTGAAATGAAAGCGTTTCAAATCTCAATGCAATTTATTGCTTGCATTGAGCATAAGTATCTGCAAGTATTCTCCAAATATCTGAAATATGTAGTAACAATTGCAATTACAATACAATCTGTTTTCTTAGTTTCTGTTACTTTTACTTGAAAACACTTTTTTTTTCTTTTTTTAATGTTAAATTCATTCGAATAAATACAACACCAGAATACATTCTATAGATTGTGTTCATGTGTATAGAAGTGTGCTGCCGTTGCCGTTCATCCTTTTGTTAAACTTACACCTTTTGGGGTTTTCATCATTTCATTTCAACTTGTTTGTGAAACTCACACACACAAACACTTACCAACATAGACATAACAATGCTCTCACTTATACATGCATACATACATATATTTAAATAAATAGTTTTTGAAAAACTTGAGATTTTACTGAAGTAAGAAGGTTATACGATCAGAATTGTAAAAGAATCGATTCTTTATTTTAAAGGCAAACGAATTTTTTTTAATTTCATTTCACAAAAATTATAAAATTTTTTTAGAAATCCATATTTTGCGTTGTACAAGTGTGAAGGTATTATGCTAATAGGCTTTAGAAAGATGAAAACTTGCACTAGTAAATTCTAGATGTCTTAAATATGACCTTTGTTCAGTAGTTAAGGGCATGCAAAGAACCATAAATACAAGAAAAAGGAAGTTGAATACAGAAATGCCGATTGGATCAATCTTACGCTTGGGAGTCCCTATTTAATTGCAATTATTCAGCCCGCTTTTTTGAAAAATATAGTGATTAATGCTGAAAAATATGTCATTTACGGCATTATCAAGTGAAATCGTTCGCGGATGAATTGTTTCTTTTACGGATTAGTTAGGATTGGCAGGACCTGACAACCTAACCCAACACTTGATTAACATTCCATCCTCTCCTTAAAATATATTTTTCCATAAAAAGGTCCATCATCAGAAATCATTTCTAAAATCCAGACACACAGATAAAAATAAGAATTAATTCTTAAGGACTACTGTACATGACTAGAGTAGTCCTGTTCGTACGTACAACGTTTTAAAATAGTTCCTTATGCTCGCATTAAAGTTGCTGTTGGTGTTTGCTATTTTCGCTGTTGTTGCATTCTTACATCCAAAGTGTTTTGTTATTCATGGAATTCATTAAAATTGTAAAACCTTAAGTAATACCGCTTTACAACTACTACCATCCCTAACTTACTTGCATAACTCTACTCTTCTACTCACTTACAACCACTAAATTTTATTTTTTTTCCTTCTTTCTTTCTTTCTTTCTTTCTTTTGCACACAAATAGTGCGTTGTTGATTAAGTAGCAAATAAATGGCAAGGATTTCAAAGTGTTGTGGCCTTTTAAGGCAATAACTTAAACATACATAACTGCCTTTTAAACAGGATTACAACCTAAATTCTCACACTACTCAGGTTGTTTGAGCTCAACTTTATATCGGTGTTGTGGGACCTACAGTTTAATTTCAGATTTTTTAAAGAACTTTTTATGTCAGTTTTATTTAACCTCAGAGTTTTTGCCCGAAATCTGAAGAAGTATTTTTTTTTGCATGTTCTGTCTAGGCTGGGCTTTGAACCGTGTTCTCATATCTATTAAGCTAACACACTACTTACTAGACTAAGGCATCTTGAGGCAATAACTGCTGTAAGGCATAACCTTTAAGATTTATTATAAAAATTTAAGGGCATGGTTCACGATTTCGGTTTTATATACAAGGGACTGACTGCCCACTAATAACTAAATCCATCATTGTACTATTAAAGTGTTGCTAGTGCTATCACAACTACTTTTAAAGGACTTTTGAGAGGCATCTTCATCCTGCATATTCAATCCGAACATTTAAGTGTGCGTATTAATGTGTTTTCATAAAGTGAATTGTACATATAAATGTTATGAACTTTTAAATACACACATACATACATACATACATGCATACATATGTATACATATATACACATAGTTTATAATATATTTCATATTACTTTTGTTGTTACATGTTGATGCAATTGCTGACTGAAGGATATAGTTGCGGTTAAATTTATGTGCAACACATTTATAATGAAAACATATGGAACTGCTCATTAGGGACACATTCTACTAACCTGTAAGAATTCTTATTTATACCCATTGGAATTGCCTAGCAAGTTGTATTTGTTTATCTGTTACTGTGCTACATTTCATGATGATTAAAAGTCGGTTAAATTCTGTGTGCAATAAATAGAAGAGACTTAAATTAAGGACACTTTCTGTACGTTACGTTTAACAGTCTCTACTTTATAGATTAAAAATTCATTTTCTGGTGACCTTCTTCAACGATATCTTTTCGATCGTAAAATGTTAAATTTTTATGGGAGATACTTTCGCATGTATTCGCCTTAAACGTCAATAACTTTCTTCATTAAAGTTTAATGTCATAAAGACCGACAATTTTAAAATTACTGTTAAACAACACGTTAAACAATATTTCTTTCGTTTTATTTTTTTTCTCTATTTTTCATTTCAAATTGGTGAAAAGTTGATTGTTATAAAATGATGATACACTTGCAGAAATTTCATTAATTTTTTTTTGTTTATCGAATTGATCATTTCTGGAACCTTTAATCATCCAATTATCATTCTTATTTTAGAAGGATTAAGGCTCATTGTGCTCATTATGTATTGTTATTGATTACTCAAGCCAAATATATATTTTTTTCTCAGTGTACTGAGGTACGTGGATGAATCGTAAAAGTATTTGAAAATGTTATTTGTTTTACTTATTCATTCATAGTTTCGGTTTTAGTTGCAATAGTTTGCTGTCAGTGGTAGTGGTAGTAGTAGTAGTAGTAGTAGTAATAGCGGTTGTTGTTGTTGTTGATTGTAAGTTCCATTATCAATGTGGTTGTTGTAATATAATCCACCTACGAAGTTGAAGGCAAAACTTATTTCATTAAATGAATACAGATGATGTCGATTGTGATTATGATGATGATGATGATGCTTTCTGCTGCTGATACTTGTGAGTTTTGTATGAATTTTTCATTTCTTTATAAAATATTAATGCCCGATATAATGAAATGTTGTCTAGGGTGAATACATTTAAAATAAAATGGTTTTTTTTTCCTTTTAAATATTTAAACTATTTCAACGTAGTGAAGATGTAGAAAATATTGTACAAAACAAAAGCCAAACTTCTTATTTCTATTTGATGGCAAAATGTAACCCAAAAATTTAAAAAGAAAACAAAAATTTAATCACAAATATTTAATGCTTAGCTTGAATTATTCAAATTTATATTTATCCCCTCCCCTCCCCTAAATATACGCTGATATACTAATTATTATGGCCTTTTGTCATGAATTTTTTTTTCCTTTTCTTATGGAAAATTTCCACGTATACAAATAAACATTATTTACACGTGTTTTATTTCGCTTTCCAAGCAAATTTCTCAAAAAAAAAAACAACAAAAAAAAACACATAAAAAGAGAAAAGAAAAGAAAACTTTTTTGCTTCACTGTATTTTCTTTTGTCATTTTCATTAAAAAAAAATAGTCAATTGAAGACAATTAAAACGACCTCAAATGACAATGGCTCAG
Source organism: Sarcophaga bullata (assembly GCA_005959815.1). Taxonomy (NCBI): domain Eukaryota; kingdom Metazoa; phylum Arthropoda; class Insecta; order Diptera; family Sarcophagidae; genus Sarcophaga; species Sarcophaga bullata. Next base: position 137,145 of record QOCX01000183.1, on the reverse strand, counting down.
TGTTGTATTGAAAACAAAGGGAAAGGTAAAGTGTCATTCACTTATACAACTACTTAAACAAATACATTCGCCACAAATAACACAAAGCCATGGACTTTTATAGTCTTTTTTAAAGAAACAATGTATTTGCTGCAGAAGAATTAACGACGGTACGTATCTATGTATGTAAAGGTATAGGTGCTAGCTAGTTGCTTGAGTACTGTTATTGTTATCCATATACAGTGAAATGTTAAAAATTTTTGTTTTATACGCCACCGCCACGCCCCTCCCCCCAAAAACAAACCAACATCAACCATAAACGTAGCAAAAGAAAAGGCATTTCACTTAATTCACTGACAATATTGTTGTGTTGTGTTGTCAGTTATTGTTGTTGAATTATTTTAATTACTCTCTCCCTCTTTAATTAAAATACTGCCAAAGGAAAATTATTTTCCAACTAATTTCTAACTTCTGTGAAATTTCGAATTTAATCACAGGAATTGAAAATTATTTTTGAAATTCCTGTTGTTTTAGATGTCAAGATGGTTAAATCACATGATTGCCATGTCAATAAAAAAAATAATTCAATCGTCATTCTGTAATCCACTTTAGCATTACATTAACACTCATTTCGATCAAAGACCACAAATAGATTTGATAATTTTGCTCGGAAAATACATTTCTTCAGATTGAATACAACAAATGTGTGTGAAGTTAGTTGCGAAAGTTATAATTTTCTTTTCATTCCGGTGAATGTTATGTTAACAGAAACTGTTCAGTTAAGAAAGCGAAAGGAAAAGTGTTTCTACCAAATATATTCGGCATAAATCGGATACAATTCGATAAAACTTAAAAAGCTGTGGCTTTCGGACCCAGTGGCTTGGATAGGCATTGGATCAAGGATTCAATCAGAATCAGATTTCGTTACAGTCGGACGTTACTCAGGACCGGAGTTACTCAGGCGACAAAGTTAACTTATTTTCTTTTAAAATAACCGAAAACATTAAAAAAATTGTTAAAATTGGATTACAAATGGACTTGTGGTTAAAATGAACCTAGTGATTCGGACAGCCATAGCATTAGGGATTCCAAAACAGTTTTCATTCGAGTTTAACTTTGGGACTGGAGATATAGGCTACAATCGATCAAAATAAGGCACTAAATGAACTGAAAGCAAAAATGTTTATAATTCTCATTGAGTCCATATGCATTAATATGTTATAGATTCAACAAAATGTCGTATTTTTCGCAAGTTGCATTTTTTTAGAAGCTGACTTGCATTTTTAGGTAGTTGACTTGACTTTTTGATCGATGACTTGCATTTTTTAAATCTTATCGAACATGATGATAAAGCACTTTTGTTGATCTTTTGAAAAGGAAAAAAGATTGCTTCGTCGTTTACACCTCTGGTACCAAGTAACGTCCGCAGGTAATGTAACTATTTTGGTATTCTTGATACCATATCTGTCAAGCTCACTGGGTCTATTTCTCCCATAATTCTACTTTTTAGCCCATTTTTAAAGATAACCCTTCCTTCTCTTATTTGATTATATCTGTAACGCCAGATCTTAAGGTAACGCCAGATCTTAAGGTAACCTGTTTTAGAAGGCTTGATATCATGGCTATGCAAACGACTAGATCCGAAAGCCTTTTCAAGTTTTATCGAACTTTACTCGATTTATGGAGGGTAAATTTAATAAAATTATTTGATTTTTCAGCTTTATTATCTTCAATAAGCTTTCAATACTTTTTTTCAAACTTAACTGATTAAGATTTTTCGTCCTAACTTTTCAAATTTTTTAATTGTTTTAACTTAACAGTCTCTGTTAACATAACATTCACTGTAAAGAAGAGAATATAACTGTCGTAACTGACGTCACTTCATACTTTAAATACAAATGAAAGAAATGCTGCTCAATATTGATTTCAATAAAAAAAATGTTTAGAAACCGTTATTGGCTGATTAGCCTTGACTGTTCGCAGTAGAAAAAGCCGTCTTGGTCTTGATTTCACCTTCATTATATTCGAAAGGCCAGTGTTTGAAAGGCCCATGAAACATTGTGTGAAAATGCTTGCAGGGTTTATTGTAACAATCCACTCCACTCACCAAATGCAATTGCATGAATATGTGCAAAGAATACATAAGACAATTGGTTTTTTGTGTGTGTGTGTGTATATGTTATTTGATTAAAAAACAAAAAAAAAAAGAGAATAAAAGTTTTGTATTATTTTTTTGTGAATACAAGAGTATGTGTTGGTGGTTTACAGAGCATTTGTGAATCCCTAGAGGCAAATGAATTTTTAGCAGCAAACGCTATCAGCTCAGCACACGTTCCTTATTAGGTTCCAAAGCGCTTTTCTGCAAACATTTGTGTGAGCATGCGTTTGTGTGTAAAAATGTTGCAGCAACCAACTAACTGACGTTAGTATCCTAAAACAAAATTTCATTGTTGCTGTTGCAAAATTTGTTTTGTTCTTTCAGGATGTTAGCATGTGTGTGTGTGTATGTGTGTGTGTGTGTGTATTATGAATAGAAATATTTTATATTTTATCTCTCATACTATTTTCTATGCTCTGCTCTGACGGTCTCTTTCTACTTAAATTTGTCTACAGGCACTACTCTGCTATGTATGTATGTATGTGTGTGTGTGTGTGTGGTTGTATGGTTGTGTGTTTGCGTTTTTGTGTATATATTAGGGGGTTTACTGCATTAAATCTGACATATTGACACGTAACAGATTTACTTTATGCCACTTGATACCAATATGACTGGCTATGTTTGCAAGTTTGTTCTTCGGTGGTACATATGAATGCATGTAGATGCGGCTGAGTATCTGTATTACAACATTATACCACCTGTGTGTGGTTATGTGGCTTAAACCTCAGTCATGGTTTGCTGTGGTAATTTCACTGCAGATATTTACTTTTTTTTTTTGTTTGTTTTGTTGTTTTATTCTAGCAAAAACCTAGGAGTAAAGAAGTATTTTAATATTCTCAGCCATTACACTTACAAAATGCTTGTATACATATGTACGTATGAGAAGTGTATTCTGATCTTATACTCATGTCTTCTTAAGTGTTTGTTTGTGTGCAATTTATTAAAAGCTGGCAGTCAGTTAAAATGTATGTATGTATGCAGGGAATATTGTAAATAAAATACAATCCATTCTGTAAATTGTCACGATTTATATGACAAAATTCATAGAAGATAAACTCGTTAAAGTGAAATGTTAAAGAATTCTGCTTTTTTTTCTCTTTTCCATAATCACTTAATAAGATTTTACATATACATACATACATACATACATAATACTGATAGAACTACTCAATAATTTCATAAGAAAAGCTGCCAAATATTGCTAAAACTATCGAAACAAAGGATTACATAAACTGAAAGCATTTAAGACCCCTTTTTTAGCACCTCGCAATGCCTCAGAGAGTAAAACAATGCTTATATAAAATTGATCTGGATGTTATAAGTCGGCCCATAAGAAACTGAGTTTAATTAGCAGAGAAGTGAAACCAATTCTGAAGTTTTTTTTAGCAGAAATTATGCATAAAAATTGAAAATTTCTTTCCTAAAAATATCATTTAAAGCTGCATTATTATGCCACTGTCACTGTAATTATGATCCGACGATGTTAAAAGTCTGTATTTTCAAATCAAAGAATCTCTCATAAAAGTTTCTTAATTCGCCACTTTAAGAAAGAGATAACAACTAAATGTGTAGGAATAATTCGATATGCATACGTGTGTAGTAGAGTGTCTTAGGTGCATATGAAAGCGCATTTGTACGTTTGTACACATACAAACAAAGAAACAACAAAAGAAACTTTTAAATGAGGTTTCCGTTGTTTTTATTTGCCGCTGTTTATGTGTCGATGAGTTAAGTTTGAGTTGAAAACTTAGTTTTCTTAACCTTCTTTTGCTTTTTTAGCTCATTTTAATAGTTTACATTCACTTTGTATTTGTTTTTCTTGTTTTTTTGTTCTCTCACTCATCACCCACACAACATTTTGCTTCGATTAAAATTTTTTGAGATCGATTTTAAACAATTTGGCAACAGATAGTTCCGATAAATAATTATTTTATTGACATACATACATACATACACACATATTTGGTCATTAAAACTCTTCAGTCAGGATTACAACCTAGTTTCTTATACCACTTATGTTGTGTATATTAACTTTATACAAAAGTGGTGCGACCAACAGATTTTTTTAGAAACTTTTCATGGCATTTTTTATTTAATCTTAGAATTTTAGGTAGAAATCTGCTGAGAGGACATCGCAGAAGAAATATTTATTTTTGAAATAGAAATGGAAATGAAGTCACACTCTAAGAAAAGTTCTTAATAACGTCTCAAGGCAAGCCACTGACTGGAATATACACATCAGCCGTAGACAAGAATGAATAGCGGGACCTATAGTTTTAAAGTCCATTCCGAACGACAGATTTTTTGGGAAACTTTTCATGGCAATTTTTTTCACTCTCAGAATTTTAACCAGAACTCTGCTGAGAACCAGTTGCCAAAGAAATATTTTTTTTTTTTTGTATTTCCTTTTGTTGTAAATGTCTGAACTGGGTTTTGAACCGGGGCCTCACGTCCTACTAGACTATAACGACGACTGTTATTTTATTAAGCATTCCTTTAAATATCTGTGAGATGTTATGGAGAGTTCGATGAATTTTGTGTTTAATTAACGTCAAAGATACATTGTTCACTGGGTTGTTTCAAATGTTTGTAGGTGCATTGAATCTGTTTCTTTGAGTGACTTTTAAGGGTATTTACAAGGCGGTATTATTTGAAGAAACCATTTAAAAATGTTGCCTTGTAAACTGATGTGTTGTTCAATGTGTGTGTTTACCAGTTTTAAAGTTTATAAAACAAATGGATTTCTTCTTTTCCTTGAGTCTGTTCTTTCTGTTCTCTCCTTTGATTTGTTTTCTTTTATTGCTTATGTTATTGCTTTCGTTTTTCCTCTTTTTTCTTAACATTTAAAGTTAAAAGTTTGCTCTAAAACTAAGGAAAAAAGCAAAACAAAATCTACTGAAAAGTTTTCATTAAGAACCGCTTAAAAACAAAAACAAAAAAAAAAGAAACAAACAACATGAACAATAAGAAAAAAAAGTTGAAACGTGTTTTTGAGATTTTTTTTTTGCTCTCTTCAGTTTCAAGGTGTATATGAATTGGAATTGGTATGTTAAGCGTAGATTGAATGAATGTTGTTGCCAGTTTTGTTTATGTAAATTGCCGTGCCACAAAGTAAAAAGTTTGAAAACTTCAATCGTTATAGATGTTCTTTAAATGATTTCTTTCGAAAAAGCAGAAAAACTTTGGTGAATCTCAGTAACACAAAACATATAAAAAATGTTCTCGACACAATTATACCAAGAGTAGTACTCACTCATCAAACTATTCCAACATACAACAACTACAAAACCCAATAAAATTCTTTGATTTTCTTAAATTCTTAAATCAGTTCGAAGCTCTCTTTTACTACGGCTTTGGAATTTTTTTTATTTTTAAATTCAATAAAGAAAATCTAATTGAAACGAAATTGTTTTTCGTTTTTTTTTTTTTGTTTTTTTTTTATAATTTTTCATTCAATTGTTTCATATTCAATAAATTGCTACAAAATTAAACAAACTACTCTACTTGTATACAAGATAGACATAAAAGCATGCTCTTATATGTAGTATGCGTATGTATGTGTGCTTTTATTACATGTCAGATATATTATCGATTCTACTATAAGAACTACATGTGGATCCTATTCTATTTTCAAACGTTTATTTCAACTTTATTCTTAACATGCCTGTCTTGTGCATAAAATACATTTAATAACAGAGTATACAAGTATGAGAAGGAGGGGAGGGGTGGGTGGTACTACATATACTAACCAACTTGTCAATATAAAATATTAGATCACCAATTGCATACACCCTTTATTTCTTTTCTGTTCTTTGCTTTAAACGCCCTTGCACTTGAACACAATAAAGTACAATATTTACATACATGCTTACAAACATACATTTTTAAAATGAAACTTTTCCAAATACATTACATAGTTCAGAAGATTTGACTTGAAGACACGCTATTTTGGAAATTTTTGAAAACGTATGTGATGTCAAGAAATATTTATGCAATCACTGTAGCGTACTACATAATCCCATCATACGAATCATTGCATTGCATACGAAGGCAATTGTAAGGATGTTTGTGTGTCTCTATTCTCTTTTTTTCTTTTTCATACAACCATGAAATAAAACTCTCAGAGCATAGAGTGAGATATTGCGAAATGGCCTCAAGTACTCTAGAAGATAACATAGACACACAATTTCATCTACATACGTACACACGCATACATTAGCAAGTGTTTATTTAAATTGACAAAAGCTCCAATAGTACTTCTGATATCCTGATCTGATAGATGAACAAAAAAAAAAAGAAAAAACAACACGCAAACCAAAAACTTAAACAGACATACACACATACACACACACACATACACACACATATAGGAAAAAGCAGAAATCCCTTCCAAAGAGCATCGAAGCTGGCTCGAACACCGGAAAAAGCAACTCCCATTGGANATAAAAAGGTACACGATTTTTCTCTCTCTCTCTCTTTTGCTTTCTTTTGCTACTTGAAAACAAAACAATGAAATGAAATTCAGGAGAAAGAACTTATGAGAGAGAGAGAGCGAGAGAGTGAGTGAGAGAGAGAGAGAGAGAAATAATATTCATTCGTTGTATAAATACAATGTGAAAATAACGAAAAATAAACAAAAAAATATGAAAACAAAAAATAAAAAACTGTTTCGAATAGTTAAAGTTTTCTATGAAAATTGATAGAGAGAGAGAGAGCAAGAGAGCAAATAATGAAAAGTTTCATCATTTAAAACTCTTTGTATTTAATTCAATTCTTTTTTTTAATTTTCTTTTAATTTTTACGGCAAAATAAAGTTGTATTGTGTACTTTTTTAAACTTAAACAGATTAAGGCTTTTATAAACTCAAGTAAATTTAAAAATATTTTAAAGTACATACATACATACATATTTACATACATACATATATACATACATACATACATATATACATACATACATACATACATCCATACATACATACATGCATACATACATACATACATACATACATAGATATATACATAAATACATACATACACACATACATACATACATGCATACATACATACATACATACATACATACATACATACATACCATACATAATCTACATTATACATACATACATACATACATACATACATACATACATACATACATACATACGTACATACATATTTATTAAAATAAGAATTGCAAAAGGTAGAATAGAAGAATATTTTCATTTTTATTATTACCATATATTAACAAAATGAGTTAACCAATCCTCTGATAATATGACTCAGAAATATGATTGATTGACAATGAATTGTAATTTATATTGCCCTCATCACCAAAAGTGATGGTTTGTTCTTACAGGTGCTGTTAATTAACACAATACATTATCATATCGATATGTATACAACAACGTTAAGGAAATTTTAATAATTTCTTTTCGTACTGCAAACAATTTTAAATTGGCTTTTCAAACAATATTGCATATAAAATTATAATTTCATTAAATATAAGATTTTATTATTTATTCATAAATTGATGGCTGTTTAGTGTATGCTTTTTTTTTAGTAAACACGATAAACATATTAAGTTACCCGGCCACACATCAAACTGGCCTTTTTTCTATTAATGTGTTGATAAAAAAAATTATTCACACTTATAGGTCGATATGTGGTTTGAAGAATATGAAATATGTTCTCTTCTTCTACAAAATAACAATACCGTTACAAATATTACCAACAAATATGCAAATTTGTTCAGTCAAATTTGATGTGTCGCCATGCGCCATTAGGACTGCATTAAAAAGAACGAACTTGAACTTTTCCCGCTGTTACGATTTAACATTTAAAGTTTTTCCGCCTTCAAGTAAAAGGAAAATATGCTTGAATCTGAATATTAACAAAAGATTCCATGGCGTTTAATAATAAATTCAAACTGTTGGCCAGTTTATTGGTAAAAAAAAACCCCATTTGTTAAATTGTTTTGATGGAAAAAGTCTCTGGTAAATAAAACTATCTTTCGTAGAGATATCTCGTAATTTTAATTACTCAATTGAATTTCTTTTAAACCACAAATTCTCAATTAATACGTGGCATAAAATTTTATTTAAAAACTTTACAATTTCCATGATTAATTAAATCTTATTACACGTCAGTATGGCTTCACAATATCAATTTTAAACATGATTAATTACCTAGTGTGTCTGTGTAAGAAAAAAAAACCTGTTAAAAACTTGAGCTTTTAAGAAATTAAAATTAAAACCATTTAAGACACTCTTATACATTCATTTATTCGTTCATTCATATAGAGAGGAACACCAACAATGCCATGCCATGCAACCAAAATGATTTTTGAAAACTTCTACAAACTTTATAATGCAAAATGCTTTTACAAATGTTTTCCAAATTAACTACAAACTCCATTACTATTCTCTTGCCTTGCCCTTAACCCTTGCAAGAATTTTTGTAAAATAATAAATTAAAATGAATTCAAAATTCACTTAAATTATGTAGAAATCCTACTACAGTAGTGGTAAAACTAAAATTTTACTGCGTATGCTGAGGGCAATTTTTCGGTATGCGCCACATAAGTTTGAAAAATTTTACAAAACTGTTGTCTTACCCTAGCTTGAGCTCATCAAGCAAAACACCTGCTAAATGCCACCAAAAAAAAAATCATTAATTTGGCTCTTTTTCAGGTTTTTGTTTTTGTTTTTGTTTTTGTTTTTATTTTTCCCCAAAAAAATTTTTCATTAAAAATATTTCGTTATGTTGGTTACAAAATAAAGTTTCTTGAAAAAAAAAAACAAAAAAAAAAATTTCTTGCGGCTGAGGGAAATGTAAATGAGGCTGGTTTTTGGATTGGATGGCGTACCGTTAATAAACAAAATGTTCCAGAAAACAAACAAAAAAAAAACAAAAAAAAAACCACAACAAAGTAATATTTGCAACAACATTAATTGAAAATTGTTTATTAAACAATCACAACAACATCAACATCATCATCATCATCATCATCATCAACATCATCATTATCAACAACAACAACAACAGCAGCAGCAGCAGCAGCAGTTGTTATTGAGAACAACAACATAAAATGAGTATGAGCTGAATAGTGTCAACGTTCGCATAAAAATTTGCTGACTAACAATAAAACTAAAATCATAACATCACACGGACATACATACATACATACATACACACAAACATATATACTTATACAGAAATTGCTTCCTCTTTATTGGTCCAGCCATATTGAAAAATTGTTTTATAAAAGTGACCTGACCTCCCCATTAAAAGCAGTTTATAACGTTGCATGAAGTCAGAAACCAGAAGGGAGAAGAGAACCCCTACATATACACACAATAACTGTAATAAAAACAATATTAAAAAAGAGAAAGGATCTCTCATGAGATTAAGAGGGATTTTTTTGCCTTCTTTTCATTCCTCCTACAATTTAAGAGAAGTAAATGCCGAAGAACTTTCTAATTCTGTTGAAACTAAACTTGAGAAGGAGGTGGAGAGAAGGAAGGGATAACTGTTTACATGGAAATTAAACAGCAATTTAATAAGCCATTAAACCATTTGGTAGGCAGTTTTCAAAGTTCATTTCAAAGGTTAATTCCTAATAAAAAAAAACAAAAATACTGCATATTGGTCAATAAAACTAAGAAGTTATGGAGGCCTGCCTTTGCACAGTATTTTTCAGATAGTGTGGTCCTTAAATATTATGGAAGAATTTGTGAGAGCACTTAGTATTTTCATTAGGCGAACAAATTTACTCAACGTAGAAAATGGCAGGAAAAAAACAAAAACAATTCAAATTTTCCTGAACTAATTTAACTCAAATTGACACGAATGCTGGGTATGGGAGTTATTTCATGTTAACAAGAATGCAACAATGTAATGCAACTTTACAATTCAATTGAAACTCTTTCAATAGACAAAAGAAAAAAAATGTTTTTTTTTTCTCCCAATTTGCAACGTTAAATGTCGCTGTTACCGGTTTTTTTTTTTTTTTTGAGTTTAAATTGTTTAAAACACTGCATCACGAGTACGAATACGCGAACTGGATTGTATTGTGCATATAAATCTATACATTTGTGTAGATATGCTCTGTTAATGCAACAAACAAAATTGAATGCGCATTTACAAATGCAATTTAAGCTTTAAGTAAATGTAAAACCGCCATGGACCATTGGGATCAGCAATTTTAAAATTCACCATGTCTGCGTATTTTTCTTTGCTTCGTATGGCCGTTTAGGCCATTGTATACATACATATGTATACATACACATGTATACATACACATATATGTATGCATGTATTTATGTACATACATACGTATGTATATGTTAGTGTTTAGAAATGTATGAATTTGTGTTTTCAACACAGAACAACAGCAAAGAAAAGGTCACGTTCATCTGTAGCTCTATTGCTTAATGGATGGCATGGCACAAAAACTATTTAATTGGTAAAACTTGCCATGGAACTAAGCCGGGCACATAGACGCTCTACGATTCGTGTATAGTAAGTGATTGAAAAAAAAAAAAGAAAATCCCAAATTTTATTCTACTTTTTTTTCACTCTTTCATTCTTTCGTTTTCATCTTTAAAATCAACTGAAAAAAATTAAAAACATTTAATTTTTTAATTTCATAATTTATTATGAACTTCTTGCAGTGTTTTTAGTGAGATTATTAATTATAATAAGAGAGACGTAACTAAAGAACTAAACCAAAAAGCAATATGAACACAATATAATATTCATAAAATGGATTTATGGTTGATAAATGTATTTAATTTCGAAGTTTTTTTTATTAATTGCTAATCCGGAGAAGGCCAATAAGTCTTAAACATTATTCCCATTTTTAAAAATTCAAAGATTTGATTTCCTTCATTAATCAGCCTCAAAAGGGCTGGTCAATAACACAAAATGCCAATCAACTCTCGAATAACAGAAGCATTTGAAAACTATTCTCTTTAAATGATATTTTTTTACTATATTCAGTTGAATTCTAAGACAAAAAACATAACCTTAAAGACAAAAAGCCTTAGTTTTCATCATAAAACATCGCTACATAATTGTGACCCGAATAAGTGTTTTGAATTCAATTATTGGGCCCACATTCTATGTGGTTTCAACATATCTTGAGAATATTTTTGCAATTTATTCCAATTTAATTTCATATTTCTCTTTATTCCTATGTATTATTGCTTTTATTATTGTTGTTTTTGTAAATAATAAACAAAAATTTCTTCTTCCTTTTTTATTTATTCCTATTGAATATCTCTCTCTGTCTGGAATTGCAATCGTATCGGTGATAAGTTATTCCAAAACAAATTTCTCTCTCTCTCTCTCACTCCCTTCAAATTCAAATGTTGAATTCAATTTCAATTGAATTTAATTTAAAGAAATTTATTTTGATTGCCTTGATAGGATATCAAATAAGCAAATAAACAAATAAATTTAATTGCAAAGACATACAAACAAAATTTAAAAATAAAAAAAAAAACAAATGCAAATGCAAATAAAAAATCCAACACGGGTGTAAATCTATATACAGTTATACAGAGATGTAAGGAAATTGAGTTGAGTTGAATTTCCTTGAATACATCCGTCTCACATTAAGGATGAATAGCTGATGATGAACCCGTGATAGAAATTCCTTGCTTTGGCATTACTAAACTAAATTGCCAGCAGTTGGTATGTTGCTATTAAAAGCAGTTGCATTACGACTATCATGGCATGTTTTAAATCTAAGCAAATATAAGAGCTACAACAGCAACAAGAACAACAACATATCAATATAACATCACCCCTCATAACATTATACATGCTATACAGTGTGATATATTTTAACTTCATTATAGTTGCCTCCCTCTCTCACTCTCTCTCTCTCTCGTTCTATTTGCAACATCAAATAAATCAAAATTCTCTTCTTGATACCTTTTCTTCTTTAACTTTTATTTTGTTTTTGTTCTCTTAATATTTCCTATGTATTGTATTATATGCCACTAAAACTCTCTTCAACTTTTTTGCCTCTGGTGAAAACAAGTCATCAAATAAAATAGAAAAAAAAATGTTTTCTATAAAGTCATAGTAAATGATAATACAGGAGAAAAAAGTGTGCAAAAAAAACATAATTTACATTGATTTGTAGTAGTAGTATTAGTGATAGTAGTGGTAAAGAGAGAGACAGAAAGAGAGAGAGAGCAAGAGTAAAAATATTGCCATAATCTATTTATTATTGATGCAGGTACATTTACAAAGTTGCTTACTCACACATGCACAATAGATGCGTAAAATATTTTGTATTTATCTCTGAGAAAATAGCATACAATAGCGAACAGTGGCTTACTGCAGTACATTATAATGCTTTTAAATACATTCTTTATGTACATATGTACACACATATATTGTGTATATTTTACAGAAATGTTGTAACGGAAAAAAACTGTTATTCTACTCCTTCGATTAATAATTCAGTTATTGAGTAACAATACAATACAATTCATATACTTTGAATATTATTAGTCCCACTGTTAATTTAGTTTTTAAAGTTTGTTTTTTTTCTGTTTTTTTTCTTTCATTTTATGATGATAATATGATTCTATCTATGACCATAGCATACAATGATGTTGTAATAATAAAATCATGAGCATATTATGAGTATAAAATTCTTATTATTATTGCCATACAATGAAATGACATTTCATATATTTTATTATGCCATTCAGTCAGTCATTCGTTAGTTCTTTCATTCTTTCATTCATTCATGCTGCCAGCCAGCCATGTGTAATCACTATTCTCAGCTATATATGGCTGACACAACATAAGAGAGTTTGTAAATGAATGAATAGGTGTACACATGAATATCATGTGAACAATATACCACATTGTCATCATCATCATCATCATCATCATCATCATCAACATCATCATTTACAAAGAGACAGGAGCTCTAACAAATGTTTATCTACCAAATGAATATACACCCGAGTACACCTTTTAAAACCTGATTCTTTGCTTACCATCTCCAATAAAATCTGTACAATAGAATGTTATATTGTTCAAATTGACACAATTTAAGCAAAATAAAGATGAAAAGCTTTAAAAAAAACAATGAAATAAGCAAGTGGTCAAATGGGGCAGGCAAACAGTTAACATGGATAGAAGAAAAAAAAAGAAAAAAAAGTTAGGTTCATAATGTCAGTAGAAATGTTTGTTCAAGAGACAATATGAAATACGTACGATTCTCTATAATAATGCCATTTTAGTCATTCATTCATTCATTCATTCATTCATTCATTCATTCATACAATATATGAATAAAATAAAATCACATTTCCAATCAAATACAATATAAGAGCCCTAACCTGTTACCTTATTGCCAATTTTTAGTTTTTAATATGATTTTTTAGAGCGCAACCAAAAAAAAAATAGATCACAAGTAGAGGGCAAAGGACAAAGTTCAATATTTCTGGACTTGAACTCGGTCATTATATCCCTCTCGTCAGTTTCTTGCATCACGCTCTATATTGGTAGCTATGGAAGGGATACCATTAAACTAGTTCAGGTTAAATTCAAGGGCACCTCAAGGTCCTATTCTATTTCCATCGTTTTTTCTAATTTTTATTAGCGATCTGTTCTATCTACTCCTTTGCATATGACAGAAATGTTGTCTTGTTTTGTCTGTTTCATATTCGTTCGTTCAAAGGTCAAATCCGTTAGATATTGAGGCGAAATATCTCACTTACGTCCAATCTACAGTCAAACTCCAAATACAGCCGGGTGCTTAGGGTCGACTTTAATACGCAAAAGACTCAAAAGTAAGTATGTCATCTGTAACTATGTTCTGCTAATGAAAATTCAATATGATGTTCGCTGGAACCAACGTATTTACCAAGTATCGAAAAGAGTATTCAAGTGCCTCAATTTCTTAAGACGGTGCATGAAATACTTCATTACTTACCATTTACACCATTTGCATTCAGGTGAGGATAGAACACAACTCTCGGTGCTTCAAAACCTACAACATATTGCTCCAAAACCTATTTTAAGCTATTCGATTGCGTACAGGCAAAGGCGAAAGTTCTCAATAATAGCTGTAGGGTATCCAACTCTATAAATTCATTTTAACTTCTTCGCAATGTGACGTCTTTAAAGTAAACTTTATTAAAATATTTTTGTTTAGGTTAGGTTTCTGGCACTTTTGCCAAAAAATTTCCATAAACAAACAGTTTCATAAAGAAATTCCAAAATTGACCATAAAAATCATTAAAACTGGCAATTAGAAATGAAACTCGTCATCATATTTAATGTTGAAATTGCTAAATAATTAAATGAACAACAAAAGCAATAACAACAATTACAAAGTCTAACTTTTAAATAAACAGGACGACAGCTGTTACTGTTATTTGTTTATAATAATACTCACATAAACATTCAAACTGTCGTTACCATTCTCATTTAATGTTTATGGAGCATAAACAAGAAAATTCGTGTGCGATTGTGTGTGCGTGTGTGTGCGATTGTGTGTAGGTGAGGCTATATTTAATAGCTTAGTTGGTGGCATATGTCGGTCGAATAATAGTCATCATTATCATCATCATTAACGATTTTCAATATTGTTGTGAAGCCCTCATCACAATTACCATTTCTAATGGATTTTTATGCGATTTTTTTTTCTGCTTTGCTTTCTTTTGTTTTCTTTTGTTTTTATTTTTTGTTTGTTTGCCATTGTTTTCGTTTGCTTTGTTGCTAGTGTGTTCTTGTTGTTTTTCAATTGTTCGTTATCGGAATAGATGATCTTTTTATGCTTTGCAATCAAATGGCATATCAGCAGCAGTCATTAATCATATAAATATACAATCACACACACACATACTTACACACACACACACTACTTAGCTTTGATTTGATAATACTACAACTACAACAATAACAAACGACGAAACAAACATGAAAGAAAAAACCAAAACCAAAACAAAATTATCATGTTCAAACAAAACAATTATTTTTTACTTGTAGTGGTAATTGTTGTTGAATATTGAATTTGCACATGCACATACACATATACATTTACACGAATATATTGCTCCTTAGCTCATATGCGTGTGTACATGTATGGCAACATACTCGTATGTATTTTTAGTTGCTTTCATCATCAATTGGAAATTGAGGTCATTTGTTACGAAATGTGTTGGTTGTTTCAAAAGTTTTTTTTTCTTTTTTCTTTCTTTCTTTTTTTCTTTAAATAACAATTTGACACCAAATCCTGTACAGGAAGATAAATTATTTAAATTAATAACAAACAAACAAACACAAAAAAATAAAAAGGCAAAACGATTTATTCATGTTTTGAAAGGTTGAAAGGTTATTTATCATCATACATACTACATACTGATAAATGTCAACAAAATTTATAAAATGAAACAAATTAAAATTAATTGACAACACTCTGCATGTGTATAAGAACAATAAAAATTTATGGTAATTCGTTTATTTAACGAACAGATTGTTTTCCAATGTTTCCTTATGTATTACTGGTTTAAACAATAAACTTTTAAGATAATTTTTTTCCGGAAATTACTTAAATCATCGTGTAGTTAGTAATTTGACATAAGTATTGTTAAAAGCATGTTCCTAACATACCTTAACAGTGGGTCTAATCAGTAAATTTTCATTTTTCACTTGGAACCCACATCGATAGTGAGAATGATAAGAATGGAGGATGATATTTTGAATATAAATTTGCTTTTAAATAACCCCAGATAGTGATTTTCCATCCAGAAT
This sequence comes from Sarcophaga bullata, assembly GCA_005959815.1. Classification (NCBI taxonomy): domain Eukaryota; kingdom Metazoa; phylum Arthropoda; class Insecta; order Diptera; family Sarcophagidae; genus Sarcophaga; species Sarcophaga bullata. The sequence goes on along the minus strand of QOCX01000183.1, from coordinate 121,218 downwards.
CCAGAATAAGGCGCTCAAATGAGTGCAATGTAAAGATCAAAACCAAAATGTTCTATGTTTGTGTCGTATAGTATGATTTTGATTCTGAAGTTACGTTGCCCCAGGTCAGACATCAAAACGAAAATATGAACAAAATATTTCTTGGGTGACTTCCTCTCAGCAGATTTCGGGCAAAAACTCTGTGAGTAAATAAAATTTGCTATGAAAAGTGTTTTTTTTCACAAATCTGTCGTTCGGAGTAATTCATTTATCTTGGCTCCGCCGTTACCACCAAAAATGATATCAGTCTGGAGATCAAGCGGAGGATCACTTTTGCCAACAGGTGCTACTATGGTCTCAATAGGCAATTGAGTAACAGAGACCTCTCTCGTGCAACGAAACTAATATTCTACAAGACGCTCATTCTAACCGTGCTTCTTTATGGCGCAGAGGCATGGACCTTATTAAGCACCGATGCAGCAGTCTTGAGAGTATTCGAGAGAAAAGTCCTACGTAAGATCTTCGGTCCAGTGCGAGTTGGCGAAGATTTCCGCATCCGATACAACAGTAAGCTGTATGAGCTCCTCAAAGACATGGACGTATTAATATTCAGCGGCTGCGCTGGCTCGGCCATGTCGTTCGAATGGAGGAGGATGCTCCGGCGAGACGGGTATTTGATGCGGGGATTTGCGGAAGTCGGCGAAGAGAACGGCCTTGTGTCCGTTAGAAGGACCAACTCGAGGAAGCCCTGCCATCGATTGGTGTGACCAACTGGCATAGGCGTGCAAGATGCAGAGGCGCCTGGAAGGATGTGTTGCAGCAGGCCGAAATCCGTTATTCGGGTTGTGATGGCCAATTAAGTAAGTCGTTCGGAGTCGACTTTAAACTGTAGGTCCCTTCGCTCATGTATAAAATTAACACACACAACATAAGTGATGTGAAAAACTAGATCGTAATCCTATCTAAAGGGTTGTAATAACCAATTAAGTTTATAGGCTGCTGATTGATTCTTCGAATATATATTTACATGAACAACATTATATTAACCGGTCACGTTGTTGTAATTTCTCATGTTAATTTTTGTTAATTATTTTCCAAATGTATGGCAATAGAAAACGTGATTAACGAATTTCTGTAATGCGTTTCGAAATAAACCATGAAAATCGTTTTGTCTACTTTAATTAATCTCCTCCCAAAGATGGTTGAATGCATTAAATTAATATCCTTGGCTGTACGCGATGCCATTAGAGAGCATTTAGTATTAAGCTGTCGATGTAATCGTTCAGATTATGCTTCGGTTTAATGTCACATGAGTGTTACATCCGTTTTTAACATGTTCACTCAATTACAACAACAACAATAACAACAACAACAACATCATAAGGGAATTTGTGCAAAAAGCCACACCATCAAAAACTTTTTGATATACAAACATAAAAACAACGGTACACAGACAAATAAATGAATTTGACAACTTCCGTTTAATAAGGCAACACACGTTTTTGCAATAAAACAAAAACAAAAACAAAAACAAAAAGACAAACCAAATGCTCAACAATTTTATTATGTGTACGCAAAACTAAACCAAAGAAAATAACAAAAAAAAAAAAATAAGAAAGAAAGAACGCTGAATAGAAAATCATTAAAAAATACATACACACACATACACACGCACACTGAATGGTGGTCTTAACTATATTTTGTAGTTACACTTGTGTGCAAGCAAGTATGTGTATGTCTAGGTAAAATGGAAACAACAACAACAACAACAACAATAATCTAAACAATTTCAAAACGGAAATGAAACTTCTTTTACTTGGTGACAACATCATTTCCGTTCTAACCCAACTAACCCAACAACGAAGACCTTTTATTTCGTTTTCTTTTTTTTCGGTTTGGTTTAGTTTGGTTTTTCTAATCTTTTTTTTATTGCGATCTCTCTCCCTCTTGCACTCTCTCTCTCTTTCTCTCTCTCACTCTCTCTCTCTCTCTCTCTCTCGCACTCTCTCTCTCTCTCTGTCTGTTTGGTGTTCTTCATTTGCAGCTGTGGTGTTATATGCTCAGAGAACGTGTAATAAAGAAGAATGACAGCTTAAATTGCAGTCATTTATTAAAGTAAAACTAACACACACACACATACACATTCACACTTTAAGTTATAAATATATTATAAAGAAAGGCAAGAGAGAGAGAGAGAGATAGAGAGAGAGGCAGAAAGAGGGAGTAACGTTAGAGGCTTGTAATAAAAAATAAGGATAAAGTGTGTAAACTTTTAAGGTGTTTTTATCTTAAGGAAGTTGACTAAATGGCAAACAACACCTTCGCTCCCCCCCATATTTTTTTTTTTTGTTTTTTTTTTTGTTAAAACTTTTAAAAATGAAAAGGATGTCATTTAATTATTTTTTTTTTCTTCATTTTAATATTCCCAAATACACACAAAACAACAGGAGCAAAATAAAACTTCATTAAACTTGTAAAGAATTTCAAAATAAGGACAAATTGAAAAAGATTTTAAAAATAAAATATCCTTCACAATGAAAAATTAAAATTCTTTGATTACTGCATTGATTTGAAATATACAAAGGATTCACCATTAATTTGATTTAAAATACAAAAAGAATCCAAGATTTTTAAAATAAAGAACTTGCATTTTAGCTGTACGTATGGTTATTTCTTAATACATTTAATTGCCTATTTATTACCAGTCCGATTGAGAGATTTCAGTCTGCCTTAATAAATCCTTTAAGACACCGTAGTCTATTAGGCATTATGCTGGCATGATGAGACATGAGATATGAAAACAAATATTTCTTCAGCAGATTTCTGGTAAAACTCTAAGAGTGAGAGAGTATGAGAAGCTATGTAGGTCGTAATCCTGATTGAAGTGTTGTAAATACCAATTAAGTTAAGTAAATTAATACAGCATTCCAGGGTTTGCGTTTGCTTACACCAATCGATGACCCCTTGGTCCTTCCAACACAGACAAGATTGTTCTCTACGCCCCATTAAATACCCGTCCAAGTATGATTGTTCACGCGAACCACATTACCGAACCAGCGTAGCCACTGAGTGTGTTAATGCACTACACAACGCATATGTTGTTGAAGAGCTTTATACAGTCGCTGATCTACTCGTTCTAGACCGATTATCTTCTGTGAGACTTTTCTCACGAATACTCTCAAGGTTGCTGTATCGGTGCTTAATAGCATTAACACTTCTGCGCCTTAAAAAAGCGCAGTGAGGATAACCTACCTGTAGAGTATGAATTTCGTAGTACATTGGTGATTGCTGCTACTCAATTGCCTATTGAGACCATAGTAGCAGCTGTTGGCAACAGTTATCCTGCGCTAGATCTCCAGACTGACATCAATTTTCCTGCCAACGGCGCGGCCAAGCTTAACAAATTCACTGACAATATAGAAAGTATAGTTATCGGCCGTAATCTAAAATCCAATACACCGCAGGCGCCACTGTCGTTGTCAATAAAACAAGTATGAATAGAAACTGTCTTCTAAACAATCTGCTTTAATATGGAATATACCGGAGCAGTAGTAAATTATAAATAATTAAGAAGATTCAAAGATAAATACAAACAAAAAGAAAAAAAATGAAAAGCCGTTCTTTATTGTATTGTTTGCTCCAAATTCAAGAGAAGAAGTAAATAAATTTAAATGTTATTACGTGTGTAAGGATCGTTTAAATATAAGCACTCCCAGTAACAATTTCGTTTATACCGCATTAAAATGATTAATGATTTCACGTAAATATCGCAGAGGGAGAAAGAGAGAGAGAGAGGGAGAGAACCTGTGAAAATGAAATTGTTATCTACAACAACAATAACAAAAAGAAAAAAAGATGGACGGCAAAATCATTACTTGGGATTTTTATTTTTATGCCTTAAAGCCTCTTTTTTTTTAAATAATTTTCTGTGTTGAAAGAAAAGAAAGAAAAAAACTTGAAAATATTTTCAAAGATTTGTTAAGTTTAAGGTTGTTTTTCTCTTTTTTTTTTTTGCTTAGATGATTGCAGATTAAGTCCACAATTTCTTTAACCACTCCCGCCACGCATATTTCGTTTTTGAGAAATTATTTATTATGCTCTGCTTGTGTTCCTTTTTTTTCATGTGCAAAGTTAAAAAAACAGAAACAAAAAAGATTTCATTTTTTTGCTTTTTTTTGCATTGTTCTCTCTAACTAAAGTTTAAAAAAAACTAAAAAATTTATTTTGTTTCTCTTTTTTAAAAAGAATTGTTGTTTGTTGGTTTGCAATATAAGACTATGTACACAAGTATATACGTACATACATACGTGTAATACGCAAGATAATATTGTTGCCTGTTGATATTTTTCCATATTAAATCCTCATAAATACTTTGAAAAACTACCGCAACATGCCTCTATTCATTTGCGCGAGTGTATTGTGTGTGGTGTAGGTGTAGGTGAGAGAGACAGTATTTGATTTTCATATGATGTCAGTATGAGTGCGTTTGTTTACAATAGGCTTGTAAAGCACTTAGTGCAAATGACTGAATACACATACACTCACACACACATGCGTACATTTTCTTTGTTTAAAGGTTTGCCTTGCGGAAGTACACTCCACTTGACTTTTGCAATTTGCATTGTGGCAATTGTTACCGTTGTCTCTCTCTTTTTTTTTGCGCCATTACTACTCATTATTTGATTTTTCAAATACACCTCGGCAATAAATCTCTTTTTATACAATGAATGTATGTATGTGCGTTCATTTGTGTTTAATAATGTACCTACAGATATACATACATACCTATGGACGTCTGTACATATGTATATGAGTATATTATTGTATATTTTCCATTATTATTATTGAAATATAGGCATAATAGTACATAAAAAACGTGTTTCAATGAAAAATAAAATAATTTTCATAATGATAAAATTAAGCTTTGAAAGCACACATACATACATACATAATTAATCATTATAGCCCTTCAATCAGAATTACAACCTTGTTTCTCACACCACTTATGTTGTCCAGGTTAATTTTATACATGAGTGGCATTCCTTACAGTTTAAAATCGACTCCGAACGACAGATTTTTTTTTTTTTTTGAGAAACTTTTCAAGACAATTTTTATTTTAATCACAAAGTTTTTGCCAGAAATCTGTTGAAGGGAAGTTGCCGAAGTAATACATTTTATTGATGTCTAACCTGGGATTTAAACCGTGGCCTTACGTCTAATAAGTTTTTCGTTTAAAAATCTTATTCCAAAAACTTTATTCGTTCAATAGAGAACGATTCGATAAAAATTTGATTTCTTTTACATTTTATCCAACACTTCCCTTTACTAATAGACGGCCTTGTTTCCTTTATGTCTGTCTTTTTGTATGTGGTTTATTAAAAAGAAAAAAAAGAAAATGGAAGAATTTAAACAGTTTTTAATGGCTTTAAAATGCTTAAGCCTGGCCGGTAATAAAAAAAAAAACAAAAAAAAATTTGCTATTTTTTATGTGTCATTTGTGTATGGCGTCTGTGTGGATATATCCTATGTATGTGTATGTGTATATGTATATGTATATGTCTGTTACGTACATATGTGTTCTGTTTTAAGTTTGTGGTTTGGCATTTTATTGTCGCGCTTGATTTTTATCGTTTAATGAATGCACGAATGAATAAATTTCTTATGAAAATTGTTGGCATGCCATAAAATAAACGAACGAACGGGCAAACGTAATAACAAATGCATGAGAGAAGCAAAAAATTTTCATGATTCGGCAGTTATTTTATTATTTATGCAAAGTAATGAACTTTTAATTTCATTTAAACTATTACACATGAATGTTGTTTTTCTTTACGCTCTTTTATTATGCTTTTATGATTTACTTAATACATACATATACATGCATACATACATTTGTGGTGAAAACCTAGCACATCACCATGTCCCTAGATGACAGAGAGAAAAAACAAAATCCATCATTATTTTTAAGTGTTTATATGTCATCAAAAAAAAAAAAAAAAAAAAAAAAAAAAAAAAAAAAAAAAAAAAAAAAAAAAAAAAAA
>QOCX01000183.1:80582-115184 GCA_005959815.1 Sarcophaga bullata | reverse complement strand
GTATGCACATGTAAAACAATTAATTTATTGTAATTAATTGTAATAAAATTTCTTTTTTTATTGTTTTTTGTAATTACTCAAGCAAGAAATAAATCCTTTATATTTTCTTTTCTCTTTTTAATTTCATTTTATTTGTTTTTTTATTGAATTTTGTTTCATTTATGTACGTACGTACATATGTTTTGTCACAATAAATCCCTAAACAATTGCAATAAAAGTAAATATTTATTTATTAGTTTTATATTATTATAAACAAATAACATTTACATATACATACATATACATATGTAAACAATAGACGGAAGGAAAATATTTTTTTTTATTTGTGTAATTAATTTAAATAAAAATTATTGTTATTGTTATTGTTATTTGTTATTGACTCAATTAAAAACAATGAATTATTAACATCGTCGTGCTGATTTTTAAAGTTTATTTATGCATTAATAACTCGAAAAATAGATTTTTTTTTGTTTAGTGGCAAATAAAATCTATGTCCAAATCAAACATTTATTTGGTAATTTTTTTCCATAAACTGAATTTTCACATGATTTCTAATTACCCACATATTGTTTTCTAATGAATAATGAAAATTTAAAGAAAAAAAAAATAGAAGAAATATCATCAATTTTATTTATTTTAAAAATTTCCATTGAAAATTTTTAACTTTTCTTGTTATTTATATAGGATTTACATTATATTTGTGTGGATTTATAATTAATTTCTATAGAAAATTTATTAAATCTCAGCAGGAATGAAAAAAAACAAAACAAAATTTCAAATGAAAAATTTTATTTTGTTCAAGAGAAATTCAAGTTGTTTAACATAATTCATTAGAAAGATTTTAATTAATTAATTAATTAATCAATCAATGATTTAATAGTTTAATGTTTTTAATATTATAATCGAAAAATTCTTTTCGTTTTATTATACAACATTATTATGGGATAGCACATCCTGAAAAAAAATTATCACGGTTTTGTTAGAATTGAAGAAGAAATCTTCTTTTCCCTTTAACGATATGAGAAAAATGCAAAATAATTGGTTATTACAAAGCCTTCAGTCGGAATTGCGACCTTGTTTCATACACCACTTGTGTTGTGTGTGTTAATTTTATGCATAAGTGGCGGGACCTACAGTTTAAAGTCGACTCCGAAAGACAGATTTTTGAAAAACTTTACATGGCAATTTTATTTAACACTCAGAGTTTTTGCCAGAAATCTGTTAAGATTTAAACCGTGGCCTACGTCTAATAAACCAACACACTGCCTACTAGACTATGGCCACTTCAACGCCTTCAGGTATGCGTAATTTAAATGCGTTTTTCTCGAAATCATTTTTTTTCGTCTTGGAGACCATGATTTAGCAAAAGCTATGCGACCGATTTCAGTGAGTAGCTTTAGTCTGAACTAGAATAATTTTTATCAATTAATAATTAATAATACTATTACACAACAAAGTTAGGAAAATAGGCGAAAACCGAAAAAAGAAATTCAAAACTCCGCCATTTTGTTATTTTGAGACTTTTTCAAAATATCTTTGTACAGACCATAGCCAATAACATATTCCATAAGAATCTATTCCGATTATTGCTTTGAGAATCTCCTAACACCTCAAGCCATGGTCTCCAAATTTTGAAATGATCCTCTTCAGTATGTTGTACCATCGCTGGAGAAAAAATATTTTTCTAAACAACAACCAAATGTCTTCTTTAACATGTAAAATGATTCATTTGTTTAGGAGTATGCTAAACACTTTAAACAAACAAAATTAATTAATTCCAACACCGACAATATTGTTCTCTACTCTCAAATACCCGTCGAAGTATGATTATTCATGCGAACCACATTACCGAATTAGCGCAGCCGCTGCGTGTTAATGCACTACACAACGAATATGTTGTTGAAGAGCTTTATACAGTCGCTTATCTAGTCGTTCTAGACAAATTATCTTCTGTGAGACTTTTCTCACGAATACTTTCAAGGCTGCTGTATCGATGCTTAATAGCGTTAACACTTCTGCGCCTTAAAAAAGCGCGGTGAAGACGAGCAACTTGTAGGATATGACCATAGCAGCACCTGTTGGCAACAGTGATCCTGCGCTAGATCTCCAGACTGACATTAATTTTTCTCAAATCATGGTCTTCAAATTTTGAAATGATCCTCTTCAGTATGTCGTACTACAGCTGGAGAAAAAAATATTTTTCTAAACGACAACCAAATGTCTTCTTTAACATGTAAAATGATTTATTTGTTTAAACAAAATTTATGTTTTATAACTTAAACTTTAAATGTCCTTAGGGAGTGTGCGTTAAACACCTTAAACAAACAAAATTAAGAATCGAATAAAATCAAATTATAAAACGATTTCAATTAATTTTTTTTTTGTTTTTTGTTAATCTTTTCATTTCTGAATTTTATAGAAATTATTGTTCGACAATCAAATCTTAAAATTATTAAGAATTTCTTAAATTCATTCGTTCATTCAGTTGTTATTAAGGGGATAATATTTATTTGTTTATCCATTCGTTCATTTCATTCATTTATTTCAGCATTTAAGTGACCATTTATAACAAAACAGTAGTATTTTGCAGGAAAAAGAAACAATTTTTTCCCATTTAAAGACTTTCAAAGAACACACGAACTGGAACTCTAGAAGCCAACATTCATTCTTCCATAGGAGAAAAAAAAGAAACAAGCAACCAGAAAAAGAAAATAAATGACCGTTACAAACAGATTTTTCGTATGAACCATTAACAAAACAAGTTTAAAAAAGAAAACAGAGAACATTTTCTCTCTCTCTCTCTCTCTTTTTTTTTTGGAAGAAAACCTTCGAATAAACAAACAAACAAAATAAAGTAAAACGATAGAAACATGAAAACATGACTGAAAAAGAAATTGTTGTGCAACTAAACGGCAACTACTGCTGAAATGTACGTAATTTTGAGAGAAGAATTTTGTTTGAGAGACACAAATGTTCAAAAAAAAAGTATTTGAAAATTACAAATGTTTGTAATTTCAGTTTGAAAACTAACCAACAACAACAGTAACAAATTTGCAAATACGAAACAAGTTTAACAAACTAAAAATTAAAATCACACACACACACGCACACACACACACATTTTAAACTATGTGAATAAATTATTCTCAATATCCGTAAAAAAAAATCTTTAAAAATCATTTGAATTTCTCTAACTTTTCTTTTCTCTTTATTTCTTCTTCTTTAAGATTTATGTTAGTTAAGCTAGAGTATCCCTGTTCTACTGTTGTGTATCCATTACATTGCTTTACACATAAAAGAGCATAAATTTTTGTATTTTTGTATTATAAGCCTTTAAATCTACATGATTACGTAGGTGAATAGGCAATAATTTTTTGATTTTCGATAACTCATATAAGTACATCAGTTTATGTCTTGTTTCCCTTAACAGTAAAGGTCAATAATTTTTTTTTTCGGGGCCAATTGTGCCCGATTATTGAGAACACAGGATAACAAAGGATGAAAAAACAGCTTATCGTTTCGTTTATTTTGAATCCAATTAAATGGGCATCAAAGCAAGCATCTCCAAACAAAAGCAACAATAACAAGAAAACAAAAGAAAGACTATCAATAAATTGCCATAAAAGGCAATTTTGTTCGTTCGTTCGTTCGTTGTTCACTCCTCCTAAGTCCACTCCTTTCTAATACCATCTCTGGAAATCAAAATGTGTGTACAATTTTTATCGCTCATAATGACCTTCCAACTTTTAGTTTTTTTTTTTTTGTTATTTTTTGTTGTTATTTAGAAAATATAAAATGTGTTTATTTGTATGAAGATTTCTTTTGTTTTTATAGGATCGAAAAAAAACTCTAGCCAACCAAGGAAAGGAAAAGCAAAACCTTTCGATAGGATTTAATCCAAATTCCCTTTAACCATGACCAAAACGTTTTAGATTCTTCTTTTATTTCATTTTCTTGTCTTGTATTCAGCATACAGCACACAGCACATAAACAAATAATTTTTTTTTTTGGCCACTTTAAGTCTTTTGAGTAACCAAATTATGGCTGCCGAAAACGAAATTCACTTATTTACACACAAAATTTCAATCTAAACACAAACACAGGCAATTTTACCAACAATAATAATAACAATCCTAAGAAAAAAAAAATAAAACAAAAAAATCAAAAGGAAAACATCATCATCATCATCAACAACAACAAAAATAACAACTAAAATTAAAAGAAACCAAAAAAACAAAAACAACAATATTTGCCAGTATTTCAATACATGAAAAAAAAAATGTTACGACGAAATACAAAGCAAATCGGTTTAAATACTCTGACAATGAGAGTCCTAAACTCAACCAGAGAAAAAAAGTGCTTGGTATTCTTATGTGTTAATGTTAAGCTTTTTCTTTTTCATGCTATTTGGTTGCCATTTTTGTTAATAAATTTGTTTGTTTAGCAACAAATCCAAATGTTCTTAACCATAACGGAAGTGTATACACAACGAATTAATTTTTATTTGGAGATGACTACGGCAAACCTACATTACCGAACTGAGTATACCAAGCAGAGATCAACAATGAATCGTTTTTTTTTTTCTACTCATAAGCACTCATGAAATTTTGAATATAAGCGATTGACAATATTGAAATTTAACTATGTACTCTGATTCATTCAAAATCACTCATTACAATATTGATTTATAAGTCTAGGTTGCAATAAGTATGCGTACAACATTGACATCAAACTCATACCATTCGAAATATGTTTGATTCATAAGCCGACTACTCATTTAGATTCATAACTTTAGAAAATTCTTCGAGTGACACGAATCATTCATCAAAATTTACAATCTTAGTTATTGTTGCATTTACCTACAACAATAGAAAAAAGACACTCAAGCAAAAAACACAGAGCAGCAAGCAGAGCAACCACACACAACCTTCTAGTGAATATCTTAGTGTTCGTACGCGGTTCATAGTTATTTTGTGATCCTTGTTTATGTTGAGTCATGGAGAGTCGAAGTCAACAACATCATACGTGTTGTTAAGTATGAATAGGATAAGTACTTCAAACTTTGAATATGAGTAGAGAGAGGTTCCATGATATTAAAATAAGTATGAATGCGTACAAGTACCAGATATTATGAATATGATTCGATCCTACTTCTCTTTTTGAATACTCATTGCTGATCTCTTGTATGTATGTTTGCTAACATGTAGAACAAAAATAAAATGAACAAATGTTTACCAACAAAAACAAAAGAAAAAAACTAAGAAAATAGAAAAAATGGGAAATCATCCCATTGATACCTTCCTACATGCCTATATTGATACAAGCTCACTTAAGTTCACTTAAATCGAGCCAATCTATGCTTCTAGTCATGCTTATAAAGATAAATTGCCTGATACATACATACATACATACATACATACATTCAAAGAAACGTTTACTTAAAGAAAATTTCTTAAATCGTCTTCCGCTAATTGCTTCGATAAACACTTAAAATCCCGTTATATAAACATAAACAATTCATTTATAATTCTCTATCTTATTTTGTATCGTATTTTTTTATTATCTACGTTTTCGTTTTCTACTTGCATAATAATAACAACAAACAAAAGCAGCGATATTTATACGCTGAAATATTTATCAGCACATGTGTTAATGACAATAACACTGACTACAGCGATAACAATGATGTGTAGAGATGGCAATGGCAATAATGATCTTTTAATAGACAAGAAAAAAAAGAGAGAGAGAGAGAGAGAAGGGAGAGTAGTGAAGTAAAAGAGTAGAGTTAAGTTATAAAATCTGCCAAAAACCATTAAAATGTAATTAGAATGTATATTACACACATCATTACCTAAATCTACAACAACAATAATCGAAAATACTAAAAAAAAGAACGAAAAAAAAGAAAGAAAAAATAATGTTTTCTTTGCCAATTTCTACCAAAAAAAAAAAAAGATAAAAAAATAGAATGAAGTTTTCCTTCATTTTCTTTTCATTCATTCTATATTTTTCTATTGAAGTGTTGATTTCTATTCGAAATCTCTTACGTCGTTATTCTTCTTGGAGTGTTATACTGCCAGACAGAGAGAGAGAGACTGAGTGAGCATTGTACATTATACATACGTACACATACACAAATCGTTTTAAGTTTCGTTTCATTTATGTGCCAGATTTAACAGACATTCAGACATTTATTGGATATGTCTTAACGATATATGTATGGCTTTAGTTTTTCCATCATATAAGTGAGTTATACTGTAAAGGCATCCATAAAAATTAATGGATTGTATAGACTTGCAAAGCTATTTCCATAATGGCAAAATTCATTCTACAAGTGAAATTTTATTTGGCATATTGAAAGCCAAGGGGTTTGTATATTTTCTGATTTGCAAAAAAGTAGAATTTGTTTTTCTCTCGGTCTTTAAACTGTAGGTTCTCCGTCACTCATGTTTAAAAATTATCACAAACAACGAAAATTGTGTAAGAAGCTAGTTCGTAATCCCGACTCAAGAGTTCTAATGACCAACTATGTTTGTATGTAAATCCATAGAGTTATGGCAGAAATCTTCTTTAACCTCAGAAGATCGAAAAAGAAGGAGAAATATGATCGATCTGGCGATTACGTTTTGCCAAAAGTATGGGTACGGGTACGGGTACGGGTGATACGCCAGTAGTTAATAATTTTTATTAAACAATTAAAAAAGAACTAATAGAGCGAAAACAAGGAACAAAAATTCAAAACTCTGCCATTTTGTTTTTGATTCTTTTCAACATATTCTACATTAACTCCTCAATTCATTCTCCACAATTTTTGATATCGTCCTCATCAGGCTGCAGTACCACTGTTGGTCTTTAAAGTAATTGAAAAGAAAAATATTTTCAATATGCAATCAAACGTCATATAAATAAATTGATAACATAATTGGCCATTACAACCCTTCAGTCTAGCCTAGCTTCTCACACCACTTATGTTGTGTGTGTTAATTTTATACATGACTAAAGGGATCTACAACTTAAAGTCGACTCCGAACGACAGATTTTTTTGAGAAACTTTTCATGGCAATTTTATTTACTCTTCAGAGTTTTTGCCAGAAATCTGCTGAGAGGAAGTCGCGTTGAAGAAATATTTTTTTTTTCATATTTCGTTTTTGATGACTGACGGGGCTTCGACCCTGGCCTTTCGTCTAATAAGCCAACACACTACCTACTAGACTACGGCGACCACATAAATAAATTGATATGTTCAATAAATTCTCTTCAAAATGAAATAAAAACCGAAAAAAAAATACGAAGGGTACTAAGGGAAGTTTACTAAACTCTTAATTCATTTCGACCATCTGTTCCAATTTGTTTAGAAATTTGATAATGGCCATACTGCGTATGAGCAATATTCAATCAACATGTTCTCAATTAAATATAACGTATACGCTCAAGTACACCCAGATGTTTTAACAATGAACAGAGATCAGCAGTGACTATTCAAAACGATGAGTAGAATCGAATCATAATTCATAATATCTGGTACTTGTACGTATTCATGCTTATTTTTGTATCATGGAACCTCGTCTCGACTCATATTCAAAGTTTGAAGTACTCATCATATTCATACTTAACAACACGTATGACGTTGTTGATTGCTACTCTTCATACATAACTCAACACAAACACGAATCACAAAATAACTATGAATCGCGTACGAACACTATAATACTCACTAGTAGGTTGTGTGTTTGATCTGCTTGCTGTTCTGTGTTATTTGCTTATGGGTCTTTCTTCTTTTGTTGTAAATGTAACAATTGTTGAATGATTCGATCCAATCGAAGTATTTTTCTAAAGTTATGAATCTAAATGAGTATGCGGCTAATGAATCGAACATATTTCCAACGGTATGAGTTTGATGCCAACGTTGTACGCATACTCATTGCAGCCTAGACTTATAAATCAACGTTATAGTGAGTGAGTACAAATGAATCACAGTACATAGTGAAATTTCAATAATGTTGACTCACTTATATTCCAATTTTTATGAGTGCTTATGAGTAGAAAAAAAACGATTCATGGCCGATCTCTAATTTCGACCATTTGTTCCGTTGTTTGTTTAGAAGTTTGATCATGTCCATACTGCGTATGAGTGATATACAATCCAAAAGCTCTCAATTAAATATAACGTATACGCTGAAGTAACAACAGACGTTGCTTTAACAATGAAGCTAATGTTGGCAGTAAAGGAATTCTCTTCTGCACCCTACTACAGGCAAATTTAAATAAATTTTATACAAATTCTTTGTTTTCTTTTCTAGTTTTTATGAAAATATTTATTGATTTTTAAGCATTGTTTTCGAAATGTTTTGCTTATTGAACCATATTCAAATACCTTTTTTTTATTAACGCTTAGAACAGCCTAAACAGTCCTATTAAGTTCTAATAAATGAATAGCAAATTTGAAGATAAAAAAAAATTAAATTAAAATTAATTGCAATTATTTAAGATGAAATTATTTCCCATTTTTTTTTCGAGTGTTTATTCAAAGTATGGAATTAAATAGTGGAAATTATTTTGAGCACGATGAAATGGGGAAAGAGAGATTGACTCTATAATTCGCTCTTATTATTCTGTAATAAAATAAATTACCAGTAATGCATACAATTAAAATTCATTATCATTTATTATTATAATCACACTCAAATATTATGCCCTTTTAGAAATACCTTTAGTTCAAACTAATGGCCTTGAGCTTAAAGTTGAGAAAAGAAAAATCATTACAAAATGGTTAAATAATGCCTAATAATTACCATGACATAACAAGACTTGTTGCTGATAACTTGATTAAATAAATTTTGTGGCTAATAATTAAAGAAATGCAAATTATCACTACCCCTATTGCTTAATTTCTAGTTCATACTCATAATAATTAAAAAAAAAATCATACAGAAAGACCATTTTCCATTTCTATTCAACATATTCAAACGTTTAATGGCATTTGAGTGTTAAGATGCTTGGATTACTTAAAAGAAAATCTAAAATTATATAAAAACAGATTATGTATGTATGTCAGCATATGCAAAATATAAATATTTTTTTTTTATTTATTTAACTGTATGTACATAAATACTTAAAATGTAATCGTGACTTATGAAATATAAATTTATCGCCTTAAATATTTGCAATTTCGTGAACCTTACATAAATCAAAATTTTTTTGAAATGCCTTTACAATGTGAAAAAACTACAAAAATGTTAAAATTTTTTTTTTCTTATGCTTTTTCATACACACTCGAAATATGTTAAAATTGAAATAAAAATCACGTACGAGTAGGAATTTAGAGCGTTTGAAATTTCCAAAGAAAATATCAACATCATGAGCATGCCATTTCTGCATTTGTTTAAACAAAACAGCACACTGTATAGCAAATATTTTCAAAATCTATAAATAAATAAATATATGGCGTATATACATATGTATGTATGTATGTATGTCTATATATGATTTTTTATTAAAGCATTAAACATTTAAGACTTCGTGCAAATCTAACATTTCATTCTTCTAATGACAATAAATGAACACAACGTATATGCATTAGTCCTAATTGGTTATTGTTTTCCAATAATGCGGCAATAAGTGGCATATAACATTGGCTAGAATTGTTTAATTAATGGTATACTGGCACAAATTTATCAAATGAAAAGTACCTTCGTTTAGATTCAGATTTAGATCAAAAGAAAGTATCTTCGTTTAGATTTAAACGATTGCAATAGCAAGCCAGCTTGTTTTGCCACACACTGTGATAAATTATTATTGTTACGAAAATGGAAATGGTGTAACATCGTTTAACATTAAAATGTTAAACAAAAGCTACAAAAACAAAACAACAAACTTGTTTGCCTGATTGATAAATAAAGAAGAACAAAACAACAACATCTGTACAACGAGAAAGGGATAAACAAGTAAACGAAAAGCAACAACAACGCTGTAAGGACGAACAAGATACAAAAACAACAAACATGAAAGCATAAATAAATGTAAACATGGTTGTTTACATTATGGTGATTTCGAGTAGGCGAAGCCTCGAACGTTCGCCTTCAAGAACATTTATCGGACTATGTAAACAGTCTATATAAAAAGCAAAGCAAAACGTGAAAAGCAGGAGTAGAACTTCAGTCAGTCTTGTGTGAAGACCCGTTGCGTGTAAAGTAAACCAGTCGTGGTTTGAAGATCTCCATTACAAAGATCTCTAGAACAGTTGTGTTGTAATTGTTATTGTTTATCACAAAGGTTATAAATAAGGGAATAACAAATAAAGCAAATGTTGTTGTTAGAATCAGTTATGAACAGTGGCACACAAAAGTTGTGTGATTAATAAAGGATTTGATTAAAATTAAAACACAAATTTATTTTTATTTTTTATTTCCAATCTACGAGCTCATATTTCAAATGTTTTTAAAAGCTAAAGACGTAACATTATTAATGCATTGGAATCTGTGCCACAGCATAAAATCATTCCCTCGTAGTGTGTTGACTTATTAGATGTGTGAGGCCATGGTTCTAACCCTTATCTTTGTCGGATCAAACGTTGTCGTTTAGGACTTTATTGGTTTTATTGTTGTTGCCCTAGAATTTCATGTCATCAATATTCTTAGTCGCCGTTGTTTAGCTGGACGTGAGGCCACGAATATGAAAAGAATATTTCTTCGGCGATTTCCTCTTAGCAGACAAATGGCAAAAACTCTGACAGTAAATAAAAAATTGCCATGAAGAAGATTCTTCAAAAAAAAAAAACTCGACTTTAAACTGTAGATCCTACCAGTCATGTATGAGATTAACACACACAACATAAGTGGTATGAAAAGCTAAGGTTTAATCCTGACTAAAGATGTGCAATGACCAAATCTGCAATGTATATATGCACAAAGCAATAACAAGCGATCTTGATCTTGCTACACTATGAAATCATACCCTAAACTCTGCTGTTATCATCTCTTTTATTGTTTTCTTCTATTAAGTTTCAACTCGTAAAGTTGTCGCATGATTTTTTTTTTGTTTTTCTCAAGAATATCCCTTAGAGTTTAATTCAATAAAAATTTTATTTCTGTAAATATTTTTATAACATTCGTATGTAATACCACTAGATATGTATACATACATACATACGTGCATTTATATACTCTAGACTTTCATTTTTGTCCCATACCCTTTGCTTTTAGCCCAAAATTGAAAAACTAAAGAGAAATGAAATTTTTTTGTTAAAGAACATGCCTAATTAGTAGTTGCTCTCTTTACACACAAAATGAATACACAAATATTTGTCCCATGGTGCAGGAATAAAAACCAAAAACCAACAAAAAATTCAATTTTTCTTACTACCAAGAAGAGTAAAGTGTAATCAGTGAGAATTTCTGTTTTTTTTTTCATTCTTTTTATTTATTCATTGTGTTATATTTAGTTGAACACATGTGACATATCTATATGCATGTGTATGTACATACATATGTGCATATGATTTTGTAAATGCCTTTGTTAATAAGCATCTATTGACTGTGATATGTTCACTCATTCATAAGGGATTGAAACAGAAGGCAATAGACAAAAACAAATACAAGCAAAACAATAAATCTTATTATTACTAGATACTGTCAACTGGAAACTTTAATTTTCCCTTTCGTTCGACCTCTGGCTAATACTATTTATGCCATGTGAAGCCATCTGCCCTAGAGGAATAAAATGGTTTGTCAGTGGTCTTAAGGATTTTCTTAATCAATTTTATTTAATTTATCATATTATTTATAATAAGAAAAAAGACAAATTTAAAGAATTAAGTTGTTTCAAGTTTGGTTTTCTAATTTTCCTTTATTTTTTTTTTAACCAAATATTTTTCCTAATGAAAACAATTGAGTTGCTTTGATTACTTACTCATGGTTCATCTATTTCATACACATACCTACAGTCAGGATTACGATCTAGTTTCTCACACCACTTATGTTGTGTGTTATAAGTTTATACAAGAGTAAAGTCAACTACGAATGACAGAGATTTTTAATCAATTTTTCAAAGCTTTTGCCAGAAGAATTTTGAGAGCAAGTTGCCAAAGAAATTTTTTTCAGGACTGACCAAAAGTTTGAATCATAGCCTCACATCTACTAGATTACGGCGAATTCCATTTCATATTCTAACTCTAATGCTAGATGTTTATGAATAAAAACAAAAAAACAAATAAATCACCATTAATTGACTTTTAACCTGTCGTTTCCAAGCCATTTCATATCAATACCATAAGAAACTTGTTTCATATGCAACTGACATACATACATGTTGTACGTACTGGAATACAATCAATGAAACACAAAAAATGCTATTCGTAAAGGCAACAGTAACAATCTACAAAAGAAAGCTACATACAGAGATTTTTTCTTTCGTCCGTCTGCCATGTCCATCTCAGTGAGTGTCTGTTAGTCGCTATGCAATCGTTGCTATTGAGAAAAACAAAGTGGCAGGTTATATGATGGTTAATGCAACTTATATTGGCACACATATGTGCCTTTAAAAGAAATACTAAAACTGCTACTGCAAATATTTGACTAACCAGTCATGCCTTAACGCCTCACTGAGACATCATTTACTTTACAAGAGCATTAGTATTGCATTAGTGTTGCCTACCTGCGATAGTTTTTCTCCGAAAAAGCCGATAGTAATTGAATAAACATTTTTTTCAAGCCGAAATCACTGTTCATCCATCCTTATTTGCTTGTAAATTATAAAAGATTTTCTTTAATTTTGATGCATATGTATGTATGTATGTATGTATGTATGTATGTATGTACGGTTTTAATATATTATCTCACAATAGAGTAAGAGGGCATAAATGAAAGTTAACCAAAAAAAAAAAAAAACACCACGTTTTATAATTTATATTTCCTATTAGTTAACCACCGCTGTACGTAAAATATTTTCTTTCACTAGAACATTTTTACAAAATAACATAATCATAGACTGTATGTGTGTATGCATGTATGTGTGTATGCATGTACATTTATGTAAAAATATTTAAATACTCAACTCATACACATCAACTTATGCATGGGTGGTGGTGAGAAAGAATAAAAAATCAACTATTTTGTATACGTATTGTGTGACTAACTAACTACTAAACGTATGTGTGTGTGTGAGAGTAAATGCTTCGTCTAGATTCTTTCGCCGGCTGTATATGGCAAATGTAAGTAAAGACAATAAAAAAAAAAAGACACACAAAAATTAAAAACCGGAAAGTTACTGCACTGCAGCATTAGATCTTAAGTTAAAAAAAACAAAATGGCAAAAACAAGAAGAAGAAGAAGACATAAATAAAAGACGAGAAAAAAAAATCCCAAATAAAAAGGAAAACTTTCTGCTCAGACAAAATAAAAATCAGAATTACACATACAATATACACTGTATGTGTTTATATTTGTACAACAATAACAACAACAACAACAAAAATTTTATTTAATTTTTCCATGTGGGTCAGTACATGAGGTCCTTAATGTTCTGCTGTTCTGCGTTGGACTCAACCAGAGCCTCATTCCATATGGTTGCCGTTGTTTAGCTGATACTGTTTGATGTATAGGTAGGGAAGGTCTGTGTGTGGTTTCTATATATATATATGTGTGTGTGTGTGTGTGTGTATTTCTCTTGCCAAAGCAACGAACTGTATATTATATGTAGTTGTTACTGTTGTTGATGCTGTTTACATTACTTTTTTCTCTGTTTTCTGTACTCAGGTAATATTTGTTGTGCTTCACATATACGAATAATAAATTGAAGAACAACGTAAACAATACCAGTACCATGCCACATAAATACTCTCACACATACATACATACATACACATGAACACAATAGGCAAGTTTGTGCCTTTCTTAAGCAACAAGCAGCACGGGGGGTTTATGGATTTCTCAGTGTTGATACACACAGTAAGCATTAGGTAGACGCATGAGGATTTAGGAAAAATAGGAAAACCAAAAAAGAAAATAGAAACAAACACCATTACATTACATTGTTTATAAATAGAATTTCGACAAATGCTTGCAAAGAAAATACAGTGACACACCACATACACACACGTACGCATTTAATTGGTCTAAAAGCATACAACTTTTTTTTAACGTGATTCAAGTTTTTTTCGGTTAAAACGAATTGCATTTCAAATACATTGGAAGCAATAAGGAGAGCGCATTGTAAATAAAATCTCAATTGTTTTTTTAAAATTGAAATTTCTTTGTCATACGATTTGAAATTAAATTTTAAAATTCTTATGAAAACTGATTGGTAGTGAGTGAACAAAAAAAAAATCAAATTGATTGAATGACAACAAATAGATTCGTTGAATCACAGGTTTCAACGCAACATATGTCTGATACGTATAATATATGTGTATGTGTGTGTATATATTTTGCATATTTAAATAAACAAATTATTTCTTTTCAAAACTGCGTCTCTATAATGAAAAAAAAAAAGGAAAAATTTTCTTTAAAAATGTTTCAATTTAAAATGCAAATTGAATTTTACGCTTCACATAAAATAAAGGAAAGAAAACTTATTTAAGAGTCTTCATACTCTTTTATTATTTTTTATTTTTTTTTATTTTACAATATAAATTTTATTTTTATTTCATTTTTATTTTTTTTGTTTTTTTTTTTGTTTTCTTTTTTATGGCACTGAAACAAAAAGTAAAAAAGGAAAAATCTGCATGAATTTAAATGCGCCATTATTTGTTTGTTGTCACAATATTCTGAAGTCCAAATAAATAATCAAAAAACAAAAAAGAAAAAAAGACACAAAAAAACAACATCAACAATGTTTAAAGTATTGTTAACAACAAAAATTCTGCAAGAGAGAGAGAGAGAGAGCAAGAGAGAGAGACTGACTTTAAATTCAAACAGTTTTCCTTAACATATTTCACTTTAGCATACCTTTAGGGGTAGAATAGCTGTAAAGAGAGACAAATGTATACATGTATACAAATATACAACTACAGATGAAACAACAAACAGCAGAACAAGCAGCAATAACAACAAAATCAACATCAGCAAGTAAAAAATGCAAATGAAACAACATCAAAAGCAAATGATTTTTTGTTATTACAAAAGAAACAAGAAAAAAAGTATTGAAATATTTAAAACAAATACATACAAACACACACATACATATTTATATATGTATGTATGTATATATGTATGTATGTATGTATATATAAACGACAACAAAATATTAAAAAACTTAAATTTATACCATCAACAAAGCAAAGTTTCTTTTCGCGTTAAAAGTAATGAACAACCTCTGCATAAAGTAAACAACACTGAGGACCTGGTTGCCCTAATATATTTTCTGATTTTCTGATTTTCTCTCCCATAGCCCATTGCCTTAACACGACCAACATGTTTAAATGATAAATAAAAAAGAAAATATTTTTAAATACAGAATTTTATTTATCATTTTTCTCTTATTCATTTTAATATTAAATACATATGTACATACACGTACATATATTTCAAACCAATGGCAATAAAACGTATATTTAAACATAAAAATATGAACACAATATTTGCTAGCCAAAACTAACGACCTTAACAGACAAAAGTTATTTAAATGACAAAATATTTGTGACATGCGATGTTTCTCTCTCTCTCTCTCTCTCTCTCTCTCTCTCTCTTTGTTTTTTCCACATTCAAATGTCTAAATTCACCACGTACTTACTAGAGACCACTTTGTTATTGTATTGTCATAAATTCAAAAATTTATGATTATTTTTAGTTTTTTTTTTATCGCTCTCTCTCTCTCTCTCTCTCTCTCTGTCTCTCTTTAAATTGTCACACATGTTTAAGGAAAATATGAAAACGAAAATAAAACATAATAAAAAAAAAACGGCAGGCATAAATTAAAATGTTTTTGAAATTTTTATCATTTTGTCTTGAAATGGCAACACATTTCTTTGTTATAAAACATAAAACAATTTCATTCTCTTTTTGTTTTTGTTTTTGTTTTTGTTTTTTTTTTTAAATTATTGGAATAAAATTTTTGAAAGTCTGCAGAATTTTCTCTTTAGAAACCCAACTATTTTCATTCCTTTTGCTACCCATATCTACTTGCCAGCTCGAAACATTGTTTTGCATTTAAAATAGCAAATATGCCCCAAAGCTTTAATATTTTAACAAGACCAACAAAAACAATAACAACAACAACAACAAAAAACTTTTTAAGTGTTGAAAATATTTTTTTTTTTCATTTTTTTTTTCTTTCATTTTTTTTTTTTGCATTTGTTATTCGGGAATAAATATTAATGTTTGTACATGTATATGTATATATGTATGTACTTGTATGAGTGAGTATGAGTACTTTAATATTTTTTTTTTGTTTTTCTTGTTTACGGTATTATGAATTGTTTTTATCAAAAAATAAAATACAAAAATAAAAATTAAAGAGAAAAAAAACATACAATAATAAATAAATATGTAAATATATATGTATATGCGTGTGTGTGTGTAAACATTTGTAAACGTAATTGTAATTCCTGCTGGTAAACCCTAAAGTCACATACAACAAATATTTCGAATTTCAAATAAAACAGTAAGAACAACACAAGAAGAGTTTATAAAAGATGTAAGAGAGAGAGAGAGAGAGAGGAAGAAGTGGATAAAAAAAAATAAAGAAAAGAAAACAACAAATTAGAGTGTGTTGCTTTAAGTTTCAGATTAAAAGAAACTATAATCTACATACGCATGTATTGTAGTATGCATTAGTAGTTGTAGTATAGTGAAACAAATGCGAAAGCGAATTTAAATCCATGGGCCATGGCATACCATTCACTAATAATCAAGCACATATACATACACACTTAAATTCTAGCACTCATCAGCTTATCTCATTTGGAAAACATTTGTCATTTTGCAGCTGGGGTGTAGATTTATGTATAAACAGGCCATATGCATGGTGTATGGTGTATGGTTTTTAATTTCCATTTACGAAATTATTTCTATTTATTTTACAACATTGGCAACACTGCTACTAATTTAACTTTGTCGGCTTCATCTACATGTTGTGGCGCATATTTTTTGTCATAGAATTTGTCATTAAAATTATCAGAAACAGAATAGCACTCATTGCAGCAAAGCCGCAATTGAAATGAATATTTCAAATTTCAATTAACATATATAAACGAACATTTTTCGTTAATTAATCAATTTTGAAAAATAAGATGAAAAAAAAACTGAAATGACGAACTGATTGAACGATATCAACTTAATGCTGCTTATGATTTTTTTTAACCAACTTAACTTGTGTTGTGTGTGTTAATTTTATACATGAGCGAAGGGACCTACAGTTTAAAGTCGACTCCGCACGACAGGTTTTTGAGAAACTTTACATGGCAATTTTATTTACTCTCCGAGTTTTTGTCAGAAATCTGCAGAGAGGAAGTCGACGAAGAAATATTTTTTTTCGATTTCGTTTTGTTCAGCCTACGGTTTGATAAGCCAACACACTACCTACTAGACTACGGCGACTTCATATTATTACGACTAATCTTTGTAGTTTTCTCTGCAGAACAAAGGACTAAATTAATGATTTTCTCAACGAGAATTTACCATCTGAATTGCTTTTATAATACGATATGCGTAAAGCCTACTCTAACCATTTTAAAATGGAAACTAAAATTTAAATACCTTCTAAGCGCACCTTACTAATAATTCCATAAACAATTGTAACCAGTTTATAGAGGAACATTTATAATTACAGTTCATTTCAATGCCATGAATAGCGTTAAACTGCTTGAGAAAATTACGGTAAACGCATTATTTAATTGAAAAATAAAATTATGATGATGAAACTTTTTTTTTTCTTTCTCAATTGAGTCTTTTTGCATCATTATCAGTACACTTGACACATTTTATAATGGAAGAATGGAATAAATTTCTTTGAAAATCGTTTTCTTTTATACAGCAACAGCTGTAGCTGGTGGCGCTAAAACTGTGCCATCATATTTTCATTTAAACAATTATACGAATGGGAATTTCTTTTAATTTTGTTAAAGGTTTTCCTCAAAAGTTTTTAGCGTTTATGTTTTAAGACATCTTTTGGTTTTTCTATTCTTTTTCTTTTCTTTTTTTTTTTTCCATTTCAAACAACAATTTTAAGTTGGCTAAACAAAGATCAGAAAATGCTTTTTGGTAGGTTATGGGACAAAGAGAAAAGCATAAGTAAGCGGGTAAATGAAAAATTGTAATAAAAAATATGATTTTCATAAAAAAGAAGAAAACTACAACAAACATTTGAAACAAACAGAAGGATAAAATTTTAAAATGAAATGTTTTGTCAACGATTTAATGCTGCGACTGTTTGAAATTTACATAAAAACCAAAAAAAAAAAGAAATTGAAAAATAAAAAAAAAATTCTCCTTTAAACGCCTTGTAAACCTGCAGTTCCTTAAGAATGAAACACAAAAATTTATGCTAAAAATACGATACGATAGGCATTAGACATTAACTTCCAACGTGATTTCTAATTAAACAACTAAAGCTGTGAAAAAACTTTTTTTTTTCTTTTTTGTTCCTCCACTAAAACCATCATATGTACATATAAACGTCACGATTTCATGATTATATGGATCACACCACAAAATAGACTGTCATGTCACTGTCTTCGTTAAATAATATTCAATAAACTAACAAGGGCAAACGTTATTATAAACGTTTATGTATGTGTGTGTATGCATGTAAACAGAATATTTGATCATAATGTTTGGCCTGTTGCTTCTAAGTTGCGTGACCAAGTGGAAAATGAGATTCATTTTCATTATTTTTATTATCTTTACTACTCATTGTCATTATCATTGTGTCCTTATCTTTACTCTCTACTCTCTACCTCTCTACCACTCTTTTCTGCTTCTAATAATGCATTTCCATTTAACATTATTATCGTCGTTATCAATGTGACCTCATTCTTCTTTCGTATTATTTCTACTCGATTCGATTCGATTCGATTCGATTTGCTTCGTTTCACTTTCATACCCTTGTTGGTTGGCTCTTTAAGTGTCTGCCATTTGTTTAAGCTTGTGTTCAATAATTAAGTGTCATTGTGTCTAAATCAATGGCCATTGATAATGAATCATCTTATAGGCTCTGGCCATTTTTCCAAGTGAAAAATTATCAAGATTTTCTATGTCATTACTTTAATATGAGCAAAAAATAACAACAACAAAAACAAAAAAGAAAACTTGAAATCTGCTTTACAAGTAGAAACAAACAAACAAACAAACAAACAAACAATTTGATTGATGATGGTGTGTTCAGTTTGTTAATCATAATATTTCATTATGAAAATTTGTATCTGTTAACGATCTGCTTGCCTTTATTCTTTGTATCAAACGTTAGACAGTTTCCTTCTTCTTCGTGTTTTGTTTGAATAAAGTAAAGCATGCTTCATGCTTGCTCTGTTATTATTTTTTTTTTTTCTTTTTTTGGGATAATATTTGTTTAGGCTTCCAGTGAGAATGACAAAAAATTAATTCAACTCTGCTTGAGATTTCTCAGAATGCTTATGCAAATCTAATTTATTTAATCGCCACTAATAATATCGTGGAATTTTTTTTCTTGTGCTGCATGCAGCAACGAAATTCCATTTCACCGTTAATAATAAAGCCAATCACATTTGAAGTTTTTTATGTTGAACTACCTGGTCTTGTCTCATTTTTATTAATCACACAACTTTTGTGTGCCACTGTTCACAACTGATTCTAACAACAACAATTGCTTTGTTTGTTATTCCTTTGTTTATGCCCTTTGCGTTAAATAATAACAATTACGACACAGTTGTTCTGTAGATCTTTGTAACGGAGATCTTCAAACCATGATTGGTTTACTTCACACGCAACACGTCTTCACACAAGACTGAGTGAACTTCTACTCCCACTTTGCATGCTTTGCCTTGCCTTTTATATCGCGACATAAACAGTCTGATGAATGTTCTCGTAGACGAAGCTTCTAGTCTTCGCCTTGACGAGATTTCTATGCATGTAAGCATGTTGTTTACATTCATACATGTTTTCTTCTTCTTCTTCAGAGTTGTTGTTGTTTGTTGTTTACTTCTTTATTCCTTTTTCTTGTTATACTGATGTATTGTTTATTTGTTAATGAAGTAAACAAATCCGTTGTTTTGTTTTTGTAACTTTTGTTTAACATTTTAATGTTAGACGACGTTACACCATTTCCATTTTCGTAACAATATTTATTTTCCTTCTAATCGCATATACCAACTTTAATTGATCTTTAAACTTAATTAAATTGTAATCAGCTTACGTTAACAAGTAGCTGAATTCAAGCAAAAGCGTGTGTAAGAAGAGTACATAAAAGTAATTATTTACTCAATATATGTACATAATTTCAATACAGTATATGTACATACATTAGCTTAAGTATTTAAGTTACACCAACACTCGTGACAAAATATCAGCACAAGTTTAAGAAAAATTTTAAATAAAACAACAAGCAAAGACGATCAAGAATTGAGAAATAATAAAGCATTAGAAATTCCGTGTTTTCTTCACCGATTCACTTTATTTGCCAACCTTTAGGTCAGGATAACAGCCCTTTTTTCAAAGGATTACTGAGAGAGACGAAAATGTTTTTCATTCATATTTTGCATTTTGCCACCTTAGTCTAGAACTCTTGATTACAAACATTTATTTTCGAGTGTATTTAGTTGGTTTGTTTGTACTCTTTGTGGGAAATAATTCTGTGGTTTAAACGTATTGGTTTAGCGGTCCTATACCAACACAAAATCGATTTCGATTTTATAGACTTTTGTATTCAAACGAATACTGAATACTGGTTATTTACATACATAATGTACTCGTACTTCATTTTCTTTTCAAATTTATTCTTTTGACTTCAATTCCATTATCAAACACCTGTGACCTTTTTACTGAAAAGGTTTCCTTCCATTATATTGCTTTATTTGTGCCGGCTTATTGTTGATATTGCTTTATTTAGTTTGTGGTTAAGAATATATTTTTTTAAATTAGATTTCCATTCTAATTTAGTCTACAATAAAAATAAATCTTTTGATACTCTTTGTGCAGCAGCAGTAACAGCAACAGCAACACAATCAATTCAAATCCAATAACCCTTTCAGCATGCCAAGCAAAAATGCTTGGCTTATTTATTTATTATTCGTTTCTCTTTTTGTTAATTTTGTATTTAAAAATTAAATTTTTTATTTTTTTTGTAGCAAAATTTAAAATTGCTTGAATTAAATGCTTCTTATTGCTCTGTTCTTCATAGAACATCACTTGAAATGTCACTTCATTTCAAGATTTTCAATTGTTTAATCGTATTTCTCAAATCTAATGCGATTTATAAGACATTTTCTACAAATTTTATCAATTTTAAAAATAAAATTGATTTCATTTCAATTTCAATGTAATTGTTTATAATTTGTGCAAAAAATTTATGGGATTTCTATGTAATAATCGACAGAAAAAGAAGAGGAAGAATTTAATAAATGAAAATAACAACACTGTGGATATTGCCAATGCACAATGGTCTGGACGGAATAGAATTCAAAAACAAAACAAATTGCCTGTAAAAATACGGGCAACAATTACAATTAACTCACATAGCTTTATAAGGTGGTTGTATATTGCCGAGTGTTCACAAACACAACAACATATTTTTTCACGATTCATCCTTACCCTCAAATAATGCGAGAAAGAAGGTGAAAATCACAAACTAATTCCAATGTATGTACAGCTAGTACATACATACATAACATAATTGGTCATAACATCTCTTCAGTCCTAGCTTACGACCTAGCTTTGCACACCACCTATATTGTGTATGTTAATTTTTTATACATGAGCGGCGCGAGTGGCTTGAGAAACTTTTTCATGGCAATTTTATTTCCCCTTAGAGTGTTTGCCAGAAATCAGGCTCTCAGCAGAAAGAAATATTTTTTCATATTTTGCTTTTTGTTGTTGATGTCTGACCTAGGTTTTGAACTGAGACTCCACATCTAATAAACCAACATCCGATCTACTAAACTAGCGCAACTACAACTTGTATCTCCCAAATAAAAGCTTTAAACGCAAATCTGGCAACTACGAATTTGCAGAACTGGTTGAACGTAGTCTAGTAGGTAGTGTGTTGGCTTATTATAAGACAGGCCAGGGTTCGAACCTCCGGTCGGACATCAAAAACGAAATATGAAAAAAAAACATTTTTTCGGCTGATTTCTGGCAAAAACTCTAAGGCGAAATGAAATTGCCATGAAAAGTTTCTCAAAAAAATCTGTCCTTCGGAATCGACTTTAAACTGTAGATCCCTTTAGTCATGTATAAAATTAACACATACAACATAAGTAGTGTTGGAAGCTAGGCCGTAATTCTGACTGAAGGGTTGTAATGGCCAATTATGTTATGTATGTTGAACGATTCTGCAGAAATTTTGTAACGATAAACAATTAACGCACAAAAGATAGATGCTAACAGGAAAAGAAATGTCACACGCCGCCATTTTGTTTTTTTTTTTTGGGAGCTTTTCAAAATATCTTAATGAAGGCTATTGGCTTTAGTATTATATTTTATAAGAATCCATTTCGATTTTTTGTTTTCAAACACTCCTAACTTCTGAAATAACTAACTCCCGAAGTCGCCATGTTGAAATTTATTAAATAATTGCCAAATCAATTGATAATTTTCACTCAATGCTTTTGCTATGCATATTTACAAGACTATTCAATTTCAATGTGAAATAAATTCAATCAATTAGCATAACAAAACAAAGCAAACTTTCAGTTTTGAACTGCAACAATGCAACTTCAATATATTGATCGCCTATATAAAATAAACAATAGCGAGGAAAACTCAATCTATACTGGCAGATAGATGCTACAGCCAAACAAAATGTGTAGAATGTTCGCCTACGAAAGAGTGGAAGGCTTAGAGGGAAAAAATGCAACACAAACATGCATACATACTCATTGAAATTGGGAAATTTTTATAAAAAAATTTTTCAAAAATTTTTATAAACAAAATAACAAATCGTTTCGAAAAAAGCCAAAACAATATTAAATCGAATCAACAACAAAACAGCAAAAAAAAAATTCCTATTTCTATTATTGAAACTGAAAAAACTAAAAATTTAAATTAAAAACAAAAATTTTTTTTTTGATTTTTTTCTTTTTTTTTTTCTTAATTATTTATTTATATTGTATGTACATCTGTGCATGTATGTTTGATAGTTTGTTTAGATAACTTAGAAATAGTATAAGTAATCAACTTAAATTCACAAAACATATGAAATATAAACAACAATTATAAACTAAAAAAAAAATATTGGAAAAAAAAACCACACAACTAAACAGAAACACTCTTACCAGATACATCCATACATACATACACACATACATACATACAATATGTATCCGTGAGAGTTTCTTAATCAAAACACCAACAACGTATCGCCAAACAATTGTAAACATTAAAATGGAATGGACGGCATATTAAATTGCCTTTTCAGTTTACCAGGTTAATTTATTTCATTTGTATGTCTGTCTGTCTGTCTGATATTCATGCCGTATAATAAACATTTTGGATTTTGCCAGCGTATACTCCTAAATGCCCCCTCAAAATAAAAATTGTTTGTTTTGATTTGTTTAAGAAAGAAAAATTACTTTCTGGAAAATAAAAAATTTTAACAAAAAAAAAAAAGGAAACAATTGTTGTTGACTTTAATAAAGAATTTCCAGAATTTCTTAGAATATTATAACATACATATGTACATGCATATGTATATGTTAGGTCAGTTTAGGCTTAAGACAAGTCAAAATTATTCATTATACGAGAGAGATATATAGAGAGAGAGGATAGTAAAGCAGAAAGGATAATGGCGAAAAGAAAATCTGCACTAACTATCCAGTCACTCTTAGAAAGTAAACCCAGCCTAGTGAGAACATCCGTTGTCTCATTACCAGGTATACGGCTATGTCACGGAAAATCAGCATCAGCATAGACGGATCTGATCTGATCCAAAGGTCTTCCACGACTCTTTACACTCCCGAAAAAGTTGTGATTTACACCAGACCAAAGAAATTGCCGTAGTCTAGTAGGCAGTGTGTTGGCTTATTAGACAAAAGGCCAGGGTTCGAATCCCCGGTCAGACATCAATAAACGAAATATGAAAAAAAATATTTCTTCGGCGGCTTCCCCTCAGCAGATTTTTGGCAAAAACTGTGAGAGTAAATAAAAATTGCCATGAAAAGTTTCTCAAAAATCTGTCGTTCAGAGTCGACTTTAAAATGTAGAGTCCCGCCATTCATGTATAAAATTAACACACAACACCATAAGTGGTGTGAGAAGCTAGGCCGTAACCCCGACTGAAGGGTTGTAATGGCCAATTATGTATGTAAAGAAATTGTCCTTAGGACAGTTTGACTGTAAGCGAAGATTACAGGAGATCCCGAATCCTAGATATCTTTGGTCTCAATTGCCTACAAGATAGCAAAAATCACTGTTTCAAAGACGCTACAGTCTGAGATCTATACAGAAAACTACAGTACCTGTGCATCCATCTAACATTGACCTAACTGTGGAGATGGCTTCACCGCACTTTTTCATAGAGCTCTATCCTGTATGAAAATCCCCAATTCAGGCAGAAGCACTGCCTCAGGAATAATATAGCCAGTGGTTTCATACGTCCATTCCTTTCCTCAATGAAGGTAATGTTCAGAATTCCAGAACATACTATCGAATGCTGTTTCCAATAGCTCAATTCCCGCCGACGTATGGCACTGCGAGCTTGACATACGAATCAAACGGATGTAAGGCAGAGCATAGTATCAATAGCAGTCTAAGGACAGCTCTTACTCACAGCGGCATTCCACTGAACCCTACCCAAGATCATACATACATACATACATAATTGGTCATTACAACCCTTCAGTCAGGGTTACGAACTTGCTTCTGGCACCACTTATTTTCTGTGTGTTAGATTTCATTCATAAGTGGCGGAACATACAGTTTGAAGTCGATTCCGAACGACAGATTTTTGAGAAATTTTCATGGCAATTTTATTTTGCTTTCAGAGTTTTTGCTAGAAATCTGCTGAGTGGAGTATTTATTTTCATATTTCGTTTCGTTTAGTTGGAAATGTCTGACCTGAGGTTTAAACCGTGGCCTCACACTCGAGACTATCTTACCCAAAATCTTCCGTTGAAAATTCTTGTCACAACCACAACAATCATACATAGATTCAGCGTCAGATAGATCCAGCAAATGGCCTTAGACGGAAGCTCTTGGCTATGGTGTTCCTACATTAAAATTAAATTAACACTCAATGACTTTGTGATTTGCTTCAACCACTTATTTTAAATGAGAAAAATTTCCTTTTAAAGTCAAAAAGTCCCACAGAAAAAGTGCTCATATTCAATAGAAATACATATAAAAGCACACATGTATACTATGTACACATACGAATACATATATACATACACACATAAATAGATAGATGTTTAAGCCATAATTTGTATTTGCATTTAAAACATAAATACCTAATAAAATATATTTATATGTACACAAACAAATAAACAAATAAACATGAGAGTATACATATAGAATGATGCCAGTGTTTATTTTACTTTTTATGTGGTGATGATGGTGGTGGTGGTGGTTTTTAAAAAATTTAAACAAATTTTCATATTGAAGATGTCACTTCAACATACAAATATGTATGTATGTATGTATGTATGTATGTACTTACACATACAAGCGATGCCTGCCAACTCATTCCAATCCAATCCAATTGAAGTCAACTTAAGTCAAGTCATTCGTTGACTGTTTTATTTAGAAATTCACTGTAATTCTGAAGTAAATTCTTTATTGTACGAGTGTGTGTATGTGCGTGTGTAAAAGGATCATCATCATTGTGAATTGAGTTACAAAATCAAATTGCAAATAAACTTTCATCATAAATTTCTATGAAATTGTCAATGTCATGAAAATATTTAAAAAAAAATCCGAGTTTTTCTTAACAAATCACTTTTCGTTTATTGACACTTTAGGTTGTCGAACACAAAAACAAACAAAAATATTATCGAAATCAATAGGGAAATAAGTGTATTTATTAATCGACATTGAGAATTGAACAAGGAGGTGGTTTCCTAGTTCTAGAAAATACCAAGTTTTCAAGTGTGGATATTTGAGAATATTGTTGCGTTTTACATTAAAATTTTTGCAAAACTTTTCTTTATCTGGGTTTGGATGATTAAAATTCAAAAATTACTATTGAATACGCCTCACTTTTTAATACAATTCTCGTTTGTTACGGAACTCACTCATGAGCACATCTGGCAATTTTATGATCTTTCTTTCTAGGTATTGTTGTTGGATTTTCATATATTTTTCGTACTTTACATTCTGTGTACCGTACCATGTGTGTATATTGTTTGCTTATTTTCGTTTAGAAAAAATTTTACCGCAAAATTGTATTGTTTTCCATATTTTTCCAAACTAAACAATGTTAAGCTATTTTTTCACTATTCAACATTCGATTGAACTTGTTTAGACGTAGGAGGCCTCCTTGGATGGCCTTAATCAAAACTTAATTGCTACTAAGTTGTGGTAAACTCTAAAGTAATAATGTTTTGAGCATGTTATTCTGCTCTATAGAATCCTAATATTTAAAGCATATTCAAATTAAATTGAATTTTTCTTTAAAATGTTCAAATCACATCATTTAAATATATCAGAAATGAGAAAGAGAGAGAGAGGGAGAGAGAAAATAATAAATAAACCGCCAAGAATAAGTCGTAAATTGAGAGTCATGTAGATAGAAAACCACATAGAATGCGGAAACATCAGCAGGAAATAAATGATGACAGAGACAGTACCATCGATTTGTTATGCAAATTTAAATTTCCATAACGAAATACCAGACAAGATTTATACACAATAAAAGTTTACAGATTCTCATGCATTTTATTATGATTTTATAGAAATTCACCTGTAACAGAATACGTATGTATGTATATTCCAAATCAAATCACTAACACATCAAACTATTGTTGTACATGAATTTTCTGAGACATCTTTTAGCATGTTTGATCATGCTTCCCAGCCGATAGGTACACAAACCAATTTTCTTTTTTATTTAACTTGTGTGAGTAAAATACAGAGAAAAAGAAAAGAATAGGTTAGGAATACATGGAGGAATACAAATATGAAAATACCTGATACACGCATACATACACATACATACATACAAATACTAAGTGTGCCACGCAATTGGCAGTAACAATGACATTGTCAAATGTCATTTAAAGTGACACATACTTAGAAAAAAGAAAATATTAAAAAAATAACATTCACACACACACACACAATATGTACATATACATTCATAACAATATTATGCCACTGATAACATAAAATTTTATTGATTTCTATGAAAAGAAACGATTGTTGCTTTATTTTTCCAGCCAAAATGGAAATTAAAAAAAATTTTTCATAGAATTTTCTTATTTTTTCTTCTTTTTTTTGTCAATCATTTGATATAAAATTTATAGTTTTTAAAAGTATTTCGAATGAAAATGAAATTTATAAGAAAAGGTAATAAAACCTAATTGATAAATTGATTTAAAAAAAAATAATGAAGAAGAATGGAAAATAACTGTTTTTATATAGAAAACATAAACGTAGAAAATGCACTTTTTTATGTGGGAAATTAATTTAATGGTATAAGCTTTATGTGACCATTACTACTACGTGGATATTTTAAATTTTATTATACGCCCGGTGTGTGTCTAAGTATACAGAATGAGAGTTTGCGTACCAAGGTATTCGCTGTTTTTGGTTACAACATAACAATTTGTATATATGAATGCTTTTATGTGTATGTGTGTGTGTATGTGTATGTGCGTGTTCATTTGTATATAATTATGTCCTTTGGGCCCTTAACTTTGTGACAAACTTCACATCTCTTGGTTACAATTGCCCATTACCGCGACTAACGACACACACGACAAATAATAACAAAATAAAGCAGGAGTAGCAGCAATAATAACAAACAATGACAGCAACAATACCAACAAACCAAACAATACATACATTATGATTTTATTCCTAGACAATAGAGTCCTTTGTATCGCTGCTAAGCACACACACACATACGGTCAAATGTTATACACTCAAAAAAAAAAATTAAAAAATGAAATAATTTCGTTAATAAAAAAACTGAAATTCAATTCTCATTAAATCATTACCATTTGAAATTTTCATCATGTTCTCTTCTTCTTTTTTCCTTTTTTTTCAGCAGCTTAAAAAAACAAACTCCATTTAATTTATTTGACGATATTTTTTTTTGTCTCCCAGTGAGTGTATTTTTGTTCATTTTTATGTGAATTTGTTTGTTGTTTATTTAACGTAATAATCTAACGTAGTTCAGTTTTTTCTTTTTTATTAATGCCATTATTATGTACATACATATGTATGTAGTTGTGGAAATACCCAGCAAATATGTCAATTTCAAATTTCGTTTTGTCTCTTTTAAACGTCACCGAATATTACTCTCCTGTGCAAAGGTTTTATGCAGGATCTTTAAAGAAAAAATGAATAATGAAAACCAAAACATGATGGTCTCAGACGAAGCACTTTTGCCCTGTGGATTAACTGGTTTAGAATATTGTGTAATTAGATTACAATCCTTTAGTCAGGATTACGGCCTAGTTTCTGACACCACTTATGTTGCCTACTGAGAGAAAGTCGCCGAAGAAATACCTATCACATCTCATATCTAAAGGCCTTCGCTCTACCCTCTAAACTACGGCTACTAAGGATATTGATGACATGAAATTCCCGATTAACAACAATAAAGTCCTGAAAGACCAAGGCAAGCATGTACGGAGTAAGCAATTGGCAAAACTCTTAACATTGTGGAATTATTGACGTATTTTCAATTCCAGTTAAGTTAGTCCGTTATTAAGGAATAAAAGAAAAGCTTTTATTGTCTCATCTAGTATCATAGTAACTGTCGAAGTACACAGTAAACTCCATAAGTAACCACGTAACTTCATAAGTAACGTGGTTGTCAGTTGAAAAAAAATGAATTTTTTGAATGCAAAATTTAGATCTACTTGATGTATCGCATCACATTAAACGTAAATTTAATGAAAATTGTTTGCAGGGTGTTTAGAAAAGAGAGGCAAATGTTTGTGTATGCGAGAGATTGGGAGAGTGATACCTCATGTTTATATTTATATGTATGTACATATGTACAATGTAAATATAGAGCTCCCTTTTGTAGTCTGTTTTTCTGTTTGAAATTTTTCTGTTTGTTATTGTCATGTCAGTTATGGTCTTGGCATGCAAATGTGTTTTTATACGTTTTATTCCTCTATCATTCTCTCACTCTCTCTCTCTCTCTCTCTCTCTCTTGCTCTTTTCATTTCTAACTAGAGTAGTAGTATATTGTATTTGTATTTGTTATTTTGTTGTTCCTTTGCCATTTATAGGCAACACACTGTGTATGTTTGTCTATATTTGTGGTATTCTATAGACAATGTTGCCATTATTGTTTATTACCTCGTACTTTCTTTTCTTTATTATTGTTTTTTTTTCTTTTTCTATTCTATTCTGTCTGTTATTATTGCCTACACTATACCCAAGAGTTAAATTTATAGAGAAAAGTTATTGTTTTGTTATAACTTTTGTTTATTTAGTAGTTGTTGTTGCTTTGTGTTGTTTGTGCCCTCGTATAACGTGTATAT
Organism: Sarcophaga bullata; assembly: GCA_005959815.1. Classification (NCBI taxonomy): domain Eukaryota; kingdom Metazoa; phylum Arthropoda; class Insecta; order Diptera; family Sarcophagidae; genus Sarcophaga; species Sarcophaga bullata. The sequence goes on along the minus strand of QOCX01000183.1, from coordinate 85,402 downwards.
AAAATACCCCGGAACTTGTTTATATTTATTACCAACATTCCTTAACACAATCATGATTTGCCACAGAATTTCATACCCACTATCTAAACATATTTGTCAAGTATTTGTACAAGCACTTTGTCAAATTTAAAGTTTAACTTTCAATGAACAAAAAAATGAATGAATGAATGAATGACTGAATGCAAGCAGGCAAAACTTGGCAAAAGTACAAAATCTAATGGAGAATTTATTAACTTTAATTGCATATTCCTTTAGTATTTGTTTGTATGTTTGTTGCAATTTTTTATATGAGTTTTCATATTGAATAAGTTGTTTGCACTTTTCATTAAAATCACTTGACAATTTGAATTAAATTAAAAGTTTTTTTCTTTTTTTTTTTTTTTGTAATAAACATTTCAATTAACAACAAATCGTATAAAATAAAAATAAAAAATAAAAAAAACTTGTAACTTTTTAAAGTGCTTTTTTGTTTTTATTATATTGTACTTGATGGGGTCTTGTTGAAACAAATTATTATAATTCCTTATAAAAATATTAATCATACGTATGTACGTACATACATACATATCTACTACATATTATTTCAATATTTTATTAACTAACGCTTGTTATTTATAATTTAAAACGAAAATCAAAATGAATTCGGTTTTAATTAAAATTCACGCTTCATATACTACTGGAAAGCAAGATTTTTACAATAAATTTGTTACGAAAACAATGTCAACGACGTAATAATGACCCATATTTACAAGAAAGAAATCGCAAAAAAAGAAAAAACAAAAAAAAATTTAAAAACTATTTCATTACAACCACTCTTACAAGCCTGCACACGAACGCACACTCTGCCAATGTTTGCAACTCTAAACATTAAGAAAATCCGTAGCAGTGTGTGAGTATGCCCTGTTAGTATGACCTCCATACACTTGTAACAACATTTTTCAATTATGGCAGCATAGTAGTAGTAGTAGGTAGTAGTAGTAGTAGGTAGTAGGTAGTTAACGTATTCTGCTGTTTATTCTTTAAATTCTCATTTCACAGCGAAACTTTCATGCGAAATAAGCAACAAACGTTTCATACTCTAGTTATCGTATAAATTCGTGTGGTACATACATCCATACATATAACTGTAATTAAGTTAATTTAATAACTAAAACACACACCCGCATAAATACTTTTGTACATTCCAAATGTTTATTTCATTCAAAGTAGTGGCTAAACCGTAATGGTTAAAGCATGTAAATAAAATCAACTTCACACGCACATTCAAAATGGCCGCAGAGTTAGAGTTTTATGGGCTACCGAGAACAATTGAAACAAGCAGAGCAGAGTTACAATACATGTACATACATACATACATAACATAATTGGCCATTAAAACCCTTCAGTCAGGATTACAGCCTAGCTTCTCACACCACTTATGTTGTGTGTGTTAATTTTATACATGAATGGCGGGACCGACAGTTTATACTTGACTACGAACGACAGATTTTTCTGAGAGACTTTTTATGGCAATTTTATTTACTCTCAGAGTTTTTGCCAGAAATCTGCTGATTTTTCTTTAATTTTGTTTTTAATGTGTGACCGTACGTTCGAATCCTGACCTTTCGTCTAATAAGCCAACACACTATCTACTAGATGTAGTGGCCATCTACATAGGAAAACATAAAAGAAGTTTTGAAATTATTAAAGTGAACATTTCATAGTTGGCGGTTTGGGTAGGGGTAGGGGGGAAATATTTAAATAAAGTCTCGGTAGTCTAGTGGTAGCGTGTGAGTTCAAAACTCAGCTTTGACAATTCGAACAAAACAAAATGTGGGATTAAATTAAAATTGTTGTGAAATCCATCTCAAAACCTTTGTCTCGGTATGGCTTCCTATAGATAGCTGATTAAGCCCCAAAGTTTGGATATTAATTGTACAGAGTTCTACCCCTAATCCCCCGATATGCGGTTAATAAATCATAGCGATTTTCATTTGATGAGAATTTCATGGACTTTTTAAACAAACAACACCAGACTAAAAGGCGTGGCAAACACTAATGCTTAGAATTAGGCAAACATTCACGGAACGTGGGTTTCTGGAACTCCATCAAAAACAATCTAAACGAGAACGTAATTAAACGGCTTAGAAGAGATTATTTTACCTTTTGAAAGATCAAAAGAGAGTTGAGACTACAATCATTTGTTTTACGCACACATTTTTTCTGATTGAAATCCAATGCCTCGAGTAATAGTATGCCGTTGAAATTATACATCATGGATCATGGATTCATTTTAATTGAATATTTCCCGGTCATTTTTTTTTAATTCTGCCATAAAATATTCACTTATGGAATATATATTCTACTGGCAGATTGGCAGGACTGTTGGCAACTACTACTGGACAATCCAGTTATTCAATCTGGAGTTTTATTTTTTTTTTCTTTTTTCAAAACATATTTCGCCTTGTTGTTCGTATTCCGGCGAAATGAAAGCTACTGAAATATAATATTTAAACAGCAGAAACAACATGAAAGAAAATTAAATAAAAAAAAAACCAAAAAAAATATACAAAATAAGAAGAGAGAGAGAGAAAGAAATATTTCGAACACGTTCGTATGTTTAATACTTACAAATATTGTGGAATTTTTGTTGTTATTGTTGTGGTACGTTTGTAGTGGTTGTTAAGGGATATGTTTGTTGTTTCTATTATTATTATTATTATTATTATTATTGTTGTTGTTGTTGCTGTTGCTATATTCAAAAGGGTGTTGGCAGGTTGTTTCACAGTTATTGTTGTTAGGTCTTCTACCTTGTTGCTGTTGTTGATATGAATTATTTTCGTATTCTTTTGTTATTTTATTTGTATAGTTTTTCTTTTCTTTTTATATTGAGTACGTGTGTTATGGTTTAATTTTTATTTTTTTTACGAATTTTATTGCTTTTCTTTTTTTGCACTGCTTCAGCCTTAAATTTCTGAATTATTTTGGGTAATTACATATGCAATACATACATACATACATACGAACATAAATTGCAACTTAAAATTTTAATTTAAAAAAAAAATTTTTTTAAATATTTTTTTGTTGGAAAACTAAACACACTAAAACAACACTTCAATGAGAATTTTTTCTTTTTTTTTATAATTTATTTCCATTTATTTTCTTAACATTTTACTTTATTTTTATTAAATTTTATGTGATTCTCTTAAAGGTATTTTTTTTTTGTTTTTCTTTTTGGTTTTTGATTTTTGTTTGTCTTTCTTTTTCTGTTTCAGCGTAATTAAAAGTTCATGTTAACACCCTTCCTATTATAACCAACAAAAAAAACAAAACAAAAACAAAAAAAAACACAAGAATAACGACAATAACAACAACAATGACTACTAAATACTATACGAATGTGTGTAAAAAAAAAATTTAAAGGAATACAACGTAAAGTAACTCTGAAAATAAACCACTAGTGGAGAGTGAAACTGGGTTAAAATAATTTCCAAACCATAAACGTCAACGTCAACGTCACATCAAACAGCAAAAACATTGTAAACTTTATACCTATTACAACAACAAAAACAGCTACCAACTAACAACTGACAAAAAAAAGAAAAAGAGAGAACGACGAAATGAACAAATGAAACTGGCTGGCAAACTAACCGAATGACTACCATGAAAGCCACTACTAACTAACAAGCGAGTTAGCAATACAATATATTGTACAAAATATACTCTGCTGTTATCCTTCACTGCTACCTATCTCCGGCTTTTGTCAATGTAATCGTCATAGTCATAGTCACAGTCATTCTTTATTCACCTTATCATCATCATTCGTACTTTGAATTGTTAACGTATTGGTTAGATGTAATGGCTGGCAATTGTTGCCACCCTGCCACTTGGATTATCTGCCTTAATCAAATTGAAATATTTCATGCGTGAGTTTATATTCAAAAATTCTGAAATTTATTTATTTTTTTATTCTCAAAATCAAGGCATTTCAATTCTGTATCAGAATCATTTCAAATAATGAAAATTATTGAAGTAAAAATATAAGAAAATTTTATTCAAGCCAGACCTTAGGCGACCTAGCTTCTCACACCACTTATTATGTGTGTGTTAATTTTTTACATGAGTGGCGTAACCTACAGTTCTCGAAGTCAACTCCGAACGACAAATTTTTGAGAAACTTTTTCATGATAATTTTTATTTACCCTCAGAGTTTTTGTCAGAAAACTGCTGAGAGGAAATCGCCCAAGAAATACAAGTTTTTTCTTTATATTCCTTTTGTTGGATATGTCTGGAGCGCCTCACATCTCATAAGCCAATACACTAACTACTAGACTAAGACAATTAAGACAAATCGTGTTTCGATTGTCAAAACTTTTATTTGATCATCAGCCAAATGAAAGCGCACATCACTTGGCTGGAATAGTACAATATTCCGTTAACATATGGCAACACTGATATGGTATTCAACAACAACAATATTGGAAAAAAGAAAAACATTTACATTCAAAATCAAACGCACATACATATGTACATATGTATGGATATGCCTTGTATAGTAAGTCTTCTGTCTGTATGTTGAAGCTCTCTTAAAAGTAATTGTAGGTTAAAATCTCTTCTATTCCCTTTTTTCTTGTAGTCTTGTCCCCTCTCTCCTTATCCGTATTTTTATAAACTTTAACCATTTCCTTTATTTCTTTCATTCTCTTTTATATTTTCTATTTTTATAATGTCTTTTGCTAAAGGACTTCAAATAAAAGAGAGAACCTTTTTAATAGTCGAATACCAAAAAAAGGCCCTAAGGCCAAATGCACTAAAGCTACATACATACATACATACATACA
>QOCX01000183.1:0-80566 GCA_005959815.1 Sarcophaga bullata | reverse complement strand
ACATACATACATACATACATACATACATACATACATACATACATACATACATACACACATACATAGATAAACCTATATACCCAGTTAAGAACTTACAGGCATGCACGCACTTACATACATAATATCTCATTTACATACAGTCACACTTACACACACATACACTTACACATGCGAATTAACAACACTAACACACCAACACCCAAGTTGAGCAACAACTTTGAATCGTCGTTATCGTCGATGTAAACGCTAACGCTTACGTTGACATCGTTGCTGTTGCCGTTGCTGTTGTTCGTTTGTTTGTTGTTTGTTGTTTGTTGTTTGTTAATATTGTAATAACAGAATAGCAGAAAAAGAAATATTCTTCATAAGTTTCGTATTCCACTATGGAAAAATAGTAAATGCTCTCCCACAATAAATAGTAAGGAAACCGACAACAACAACAACAAATAATCTAAACAATAAACACGCACATTCTGCAAAACAAACAAACAAATAAAAAAAAAATACAACGAAAATTGAAAAAGAAAGGAAAGAAAGACACAAAAAAAAATTGTGCAGTTGTTGTTGTTATTGTTGTAATTTTTACTCAATTCTTATTTTTAATATTTTCTTTTTTTTTTTGTTTTTGTTTGTTTTTGTTGTTATCGTCTATCGCTACCGTTGCTACTCAACTCTACAGCTGCTGCAATTGCCACCTAGATAGCTAGTGTGTAGCTTTGTTTGTTCGTTTATATGCAGCAGCAGCAGCAGCAGGATCACATTGAGAAATTGAAACAATTTCCTTCGAAACTTTTCAAACAATTTCATCCACAAATCATTCAACACATTCAACACTTTTATTATTCACAATCTCTCTTTCCCTCCCCTCTCTCTCTCTCTCTCTCTCTCGCAATTAATTTACTTTGCTGTGCGTAATAATCATTATTTTTGTTTTTTCATTTGCTTCTTATTCTTCCTTTTCGCTAATTATTACATTTTATTTATTGTTGTTGTTGTTTCTCTTTTGTTTCATTTATTTATTTATTTTTTTTTTTTGCTTTTGTTATTTTTCTTTATATTTTTCCATACGCTGTGTTAAATTACTTTCTCAATGCAATTTCACTGCTTAATTTGCATTTTGCACAGACATAGCCAGGCACAGAAACATCATCACACGCATTATTTACACCGGACACTACACTATATGATTATGATTATTATTATTGTTGTTGTAATTGTAATTTCTTGTTTATTTATTTCGTTTATTTATAAGTATTAATTCATTCTTATGTTTCCATTTTCTAATTGATTTTAGGCGAGCGGACGTCATCGAACGTTTGAACGTTTAAAATGCCGCAAAATGACTAAACTTTTGAGTGGCATCGATGATTATCACAATTTATGCTTTGAGCATATACCGTTACAACATGAAAATACATGTGATTGCAGATGACATTGTAAAAGCATGCGCCCTAACAAACTTTTAGATTGGCAACACTGACGAACAACTAAAACAAATGAAATCCAATGATGCCAATTTACATTTTGTGGAAGAAAAATATTTGAACGGAAAACAACGGTTTCGATATTAACTAAAATAATTTTTTGCTGAAAACTTTAGCAAATATTCATACCAGAAAGCAGAAGCTCAAACCATTTAACAGCAATAAAGTTGAAGAGTAGCTGGTGAGTAATGATACACAAATTATTTTAAACGAATTTATTTAAACAATTGAAACCGTTGAAATTTATTATGCAAAGCGATTTTATTTCGATAATTGTAAATATTTGATCATACCCAATTGGTCGTTGTCTGAGGCTTGAGTCGTGACTTCAAGTGTAATAAGCCAACACACTATCCACTAGACTACTGCGACTTCCATTTAGCTGGAACTTAATATAATTCAAGTTCTATTCATAATACAAATTTAGTAAATTAAATAAGTATGTGAATATAAAGGCTTTTTCATAATATACATCTATTCCCCCCTACCTATACGGCTGTCACAAAGTATCACTCTCATTTTCTTATTATTCCATCAATCAAGTTATTGTTGATCTACTATCCTAACCATCCTATCTATAGCTGTGGCATTGCCTAATGTTCTTCATGCATTAGCCGCTAATATTATCTACTCTGAGGAACGGTTTATTTGATAGGAATTGAGGAAGCCTTTTTAATTTTATAAATTCGAAAATCATTGTGAAAGCTTTTCAATTACTCTCGTACCTGCAGTCAATCAAATTTTCCACTGCACCACACCAATAAAGCAACAAATAAATTTAAAAATTAAAAAAAAGAAAAATTTAAACTAACAAGATACGGGTTTATTATCACAATTTTTTCCTTAAAAACTAAGTCGAGTAAATATTTTACATACATTGGCTATGCTAAATAAATATTAAAATTAAATTAAATTTTAATTTAACAAAAAAAAAAAAGATTATGAAAAAAAAATGGAAACTAATTTGTTTTCATTCTCCATCGATTTTTAATAAGATCGGATGCCTTTTCGGCAATCATTATAACGATGGCATTTGTATGGCCAGCTGGTATGGTGGGCATTATAGAGGCATCGACCACACGTAAATTTTCAATGCCATATACCTTTAGCTGGGGATCTACTACAGCTTCGGGATCTGAACTTGGGCCCATTTTACAGGTGCCCGATTGATGTTGTAAACTGGAACCATACAAACGCAAACAACATTTCCAATAATCGTCGGAAGCGAATTTCATATGTTCACAACCCAAAAACGGATTCCGATTAAATTCTGTGCCAATTCTGCGCATAGCTTTAGTTCCAGCCAATTTTAAAATCTGGTAATAGAAAGTATTCACATCATTCGCATTTAAGCTTTTAAAAAGTTATTCCACCAATGCTCACCAATTTAATGCCTTCGATCATGGCTCTTACATCATCAGGATCTTGCATAAAGTTCGGTTCCATTTTAGGCCAGTGAAAAGGATTCGCACTGCGCAATGATATACGACCCTTACTCCTTGGTCTCAACAATACCGGTACCAGACCAAAAGTTTCCTAAAAAAAAAAATGATACGTACATATAACGGTAACTAATTTACAAAGGTTTTCATATTCATACCTTGTCATGTAATCCCCGAAACACAGTCTGATAAAATTCATCTGATATGCCCAGTAAGTCTCTCATAGAACCCATATGATCACCACTTAAAGAACCCGCACCCAATACAATTTCCATATCCGAATAATCCTTATCGAATGGTGATTTCGGTGTTCTAACAAATGCAAAAGCTTCGGCTCCACCTGGTATAGTATAAGGTCCACGACCCTCCAGTACATATTGCAGAATATCGGTGGGATTCAGTAATTTGTGATCGTTAACGGTGGTATCGTTTATGGAAAACACTAAACCATTTAGAGTAATGTGATCTTGTAAATTATAGCCTACCCGAAGGTCTTTTAGGACAGTTATATTGTGTTGCTTTAGATTTTCCCGTGGTCCAATGCCAGACAACATTAACAGTTGCGGTGAAGATATCGAACCTGCCGATAAAATGATTTCCTTCCTGGCTTTTACCACAAACTTTTGACGATTTTTTATAAATTCTACTGCAGTTGCTTTCATTTTGCGAGCACCTTGTAACGGCTCAACAACAATCTTCGTGACCCATGATTTCATGGACAAGTGTAAATTAGATCGATGTATTATAGGTTTGATGAAGGCTTTACTGGTACTGCATCTGCGTCCATTTTGTAAAGTTGCTTGAGAGCGACTAAATCCCAACATATACTCACCATTGGGATCCGTTATATTGTAACCCATTTCTTTACTGGATTTTAAAAATGCCTTCAACAATTTCGATTTATAGTCAGTGTAGCCAACATTTAGGGGTCCTTTAGAGCCATGATATTTCGATTTTCTCAATTCTTCAATTTCAATATGTTCAGATTTCTTAAAGTATGGCAAGACCTCTTCATAACTCCAACCTTTATTACCCAAACGGGCCCAATGATCATAATCCTTACGATGACCTCGCGTGTATAACATAAAATTTATAAGACTTGTGCCACCAACTCCCCTACCCTTGGGCCAATTACACACACGATCCTTAAGGCCCTGACAAGCATTCGGTGTAGGATCTGATTTATAGCCCCAATTATACCGAGTCATTTGTGTTAGAGCTGCTGTCAAGGGCACATCACTTATAAAAGTTTCCTGATCACCAGCCTCCAAAAGCAGCACGGTGGCATTATGGATTTCACTCAAACGATTGGCCACCACACAACCGCCTGAACCCGCGCCAATAATGATAAAATCATACTCTGGCAAAGGTATCTGAGTATCAGGCAAGCGAGTATGTAGCAAAGATGTTTCCAAATCTCGGGCCAAATCCACAAAATTTTGTCCCCATGACCAATTTAGGGTTAAAATTATATGCAAAAGTATGAATACAGTATTCACTTGCAACATTGTGCAGGCATCTCAATCCCAAAGACAGGCTTCTAAAAATAATAACAAAAAAACCGATTTCATAATATTCTACTCAATTAGCATTGTCATGCAAATTGCAAAAACAAAACAAAACAAAAAAATCAAAATTAAATAAAAAAAAATTCTCAGATTCTGAATTGATTGATCGCATGGCATAGCAAATGTTCTCAAATTGAATACGTATTTCAAACTATGTCGGCGTGAGTGTGTGATTAACAAATTAAAATGCATCTTCAGTCGCAGTCTTCAGAACAACAACAGACTAAGGCGACTAACAAGACGTCAATTTCTTTAGATTTGTTTGACATTGAAATGATGCACAAAAATGATCATTAAGTATGCAATAAAATGCAATTCTTTATTAAGGCAAGGTGCGTACGATGGTTAACCTTGAAAAATACCGGCCTATCTTCTTATTGGCTACTCTTTCGCCAGCAAAGCGGAAGGGTAATCAAGTAACAAACACAAGTTCAACGACTTGTATTTCGTATCCGAATAGCTTCAAAACCGTTTTAAACATGCTGTGTGCTGAGGCAAAATAAATGAAAAGAAAACTCAAACTGGATGCCAATTTTTACGTTTTTTTTTTTTTGTTTGTTTTGCTTTAGGTTTCTGTAAATACTTCCAAAGAATTCCAAGGCTCTGGACCGGTTATACATATTTTATTGCATTTTTACAAATTCAAATCAATTCAACTCAAAACAAAACAAAACAGAAAGAATAACAAACAAAAAAAATTAATTTAAAAAACAACTTAAAAGAAGTAAAATAATCAAAACAAAATATGGAATTAAAAGCAAAAGAAAAGATTCACTCAGCTGACTAGACAATTTATTGTAACATGAGCCATAACATCCATAAACAATGGCCATATGAGTCGAATTGCATTGGTTTTACATTTCATTCATTATGTTTCACTGCTGCATCGCTACTACAATGGATTTTTCTCTAGCGAGATAAAGGTACTTGTTCCCGACAATCTCTACTTGCAGAGGTTTCCCTTTGTCCTCTTTCCCAAAATCCATTTTTCTAATTGCAACACTATGCACTGCATAAATAGGGGCCATCCCCTGAGTGAAATGGCTTGTAAATGGTTGTTCTATTGCAATTGTATGCCTAATTAAGTTCCTGTCCCTTAGTCTGCTAATATTTAAATAATTTAAAGCATAATTTTATACGGGGATCCGTGGCCCAAGTATAGAAAATCTTTCTATCTACTCTACTCTTATTTTATTTTCTACCAAATTACTTTAGTACTCTTACGTCTAGGTCTTGCTTTTACTTTTCACCAAATAGTTGATTATTTTTCTTTACGGTTTTAATTACTTTCGAGCCATAGAATTAAGGTAGAAATCTTGTTTTACCCTCAAACGATACGAAAATGAAGAGAAAAATGGAAAATAGTACAACGTATTCCGTTTTTCTTGAAATCACTTTTTTCAACCTAGCGACCACGATTTAGCAAAAGGCTACTTGACCGATACAGTCGCCGTAGTCTATTAGGTAGTGTGTTGGCTTATTAAACGAAAGGCCAGGGTTCGAATCCTCGGTCAGACATCAAAAACGAAATATGAAAAAAAAAAATATTTCTTCAACGGCTTCCTCTCAGCAGATTTCTGGCAAAAACTCTGAGAGTAAATAACAATTGTCATGAAAAGTTTCTCAAAAATAATCTGTCGTTCGGAGTCGCCTTTAGACAATAGGTCCCGCTACTTATGTATAAAATTAACACACACAACATAAGTGGTGTGAGAAGCTAGGCCGTAATCCTGACTGAAGGGTTGTAATGGTAAATTATGTATGCACGTATGTATGTATGTACTTGACCGATTTCACTGAAACTCGGGGACAATGTTGTTAAGGCAAGTAGTTAGCTCGAACTAGAATAGTTCAAAAATTCAAAACACCGCCATTTTGTTATTTTTTGTGCTTTTCAAAATATCGTAGTTGGAGCCATTGGAGTCTGTAACATATTTTATAAGAATCTATGTTGATTGATGCTTTCAGACACATCTGCATAATGCATAATTGGCCATTACAACTCTTCAGTCGGGATTACGGCCTAGCTTCTCACACCACTTATGTTGTACATGACTAAAGGGACCTACAGTTTAAAGTCGACTCCGAACGACAGATTTTTGAGAAACTTTTCATGGCAATTTTATTTACTCTCAGAGTTTTTGCCAGAAATTTGCTGAGAGGAAGCCGCCGAAGAAATATTTTTTTTTCATATTTCGTTTTAGATGTCTGACCGGGGATTCGAACCCTGGGCTTTCATCTAATAAGACAACACACTACCTACTAGACTACGGCCCCTTCAGACACACCTAGCTTCTCAGATTTTGAGATGATCCTCTTCGGGCTGTCGTACTACCACCGGTAACCACAAACGTACAGATTCGTAGTATTTCTTCACCAACAATGTAGACACGGTTCTACAATAAATGACCTTTTGGGTGTTTTCCCCAAGCTATAGTTTCGGTATTGTAGTGTTAAAAACCTTATTGATCAGCCTCTACAGCCATTAAGTGTCAGATAAAGGCCGTTATTCGGTTCTTTAGACAATAAAACTTTTCCGATGTCTATTTACATGTCATTGACTGACCAGTAACCACCTAAAACTATCATTAAAGGTGGGGTATTGACTTATACTCAATTTATATTAAAATTTTTAGATTTTATAGCTCAACCCATTCTCTTAAGTCATTTTAATATCATTTTGTATGTGAATTTGATCTCTTGATTGAAATATTTTATCTTGTATTTTAAGCTACGCTTCTGCTTTTAAGTTTCTTTTTTGGTTTCATTCAGCTTGGCGTCACTGTAACTGTTTAATTAAAATGCATACAGCATTCTAGTGCTTTAATAACTTAAAGATTCAAAAGTATTTTCTATTCAAATATCAATTGAAATCCATTAGAAAATCTATTCGATTATTTTATGAATTCTTTTCGATACTGAAAGCATTTCACAAACTGTAAAAGTATTTTTAAATAGGTTGTAGGAATATCAAATTAAATACAACAACAAAAAAAAAACAAAAAACAAAAAAAGAAATTAACAAGAGAAGGTCTTGTCAAGTAGAGAACATTTAATAGAATCCCAGCTAGCATTTGGAAGATGGTTTTTAGAAGAACTACCTGGAAGAGTCTTTTTAGAGTACTTTTGATGATCAGAAACCTATTAATCAGTTACACGATTAAAAAAAGAACTCAAAAATGTTTCACGTCTATGTGTCAAATGCGATTGACGTTTAAAATTTGACTATTATTTCCGTTATTTATTATTATTATACTTATACTGAAGATATTGGTAGTCGCCATAGTCTAGTAGGTAGTGTGTTGGCTTATTACGCGAAAGGCCAGGGTTCAAATCCCCGGTCAGACATCAAAAACGAAATATGAAAAAAAAATATTTCTTCGGCGACTTCCTCTCAGCAGATTTCTAGCAAAAACTCTGAGAGTAAATAAAAATTGCCATGAAAAGTTTCGCAAAAAAATCTGTCGTTCGGAGTCGACTTTAAGCTGTAAGTCCCGCCACTCATGTATAAAATTAACACACACAACATAAGTGGTATGAGAAGCTAAGCCGTAATCCTGACTGAAGGCTTGTAATGGCCAATTATGTATGTATGTATACTGAAGAAAAACGCTTAAACAAAAACAGATCATGCAGGTGTTTGAAAGTGATTGAATTACGTATTTTGTGATCATATGTTACGCAGATCGATGATTAAATGTCAAAAATTCGTTGTTTTGTTATGGATGCCCCAAAAAAATCCTTTGTTTTAAGAACTAAGGAGCATACTGGCTACTATTTTTGTACTCGCTGTACGCAGAACCGGACAAATAGTCATTCATCGTTTTTTTTTTCCGGTCGAAAGGTAGTGTCCGTTAAGAACCAACGTCACCTTCAGAAATCGTTCTCAATCCGAACTAAACATAGATATTGTTGCACAGTGCTCTCTAGATTTTATACACGTTGTAGGTTTAATGCGGTTAATGCGAACGTTATTACATGCCTGAAAATCAACTTAAAAACACTTAAAGAGTAAAATACAGAAATACGACTCAAATTATAATCATAAATGACGTTAAAAAAAGGAGTCCAAATTAATACAAACATGACTGATAATTGACAATAAAAGGACTACTAAACATATTGATAAATTACTCATAAAAGACTCGTATGCTATTAAACAACGATGAATCGAAAAGCGGACTCGAAAAAGAATCAATCTAAAATAAAACGATCAGAAAGCTATTCGAATATGATCATAACACTACTAGAAAAAGGGTCGCAAATTACTCTTAAACTAATATAGAAAATGACTTATTAAATGACTCTTTAAGATGAGTCGTTGGTAGTCACGTTTCCCTCCCGACAAAAGTTTTGTTTTTTTATGATCAAAAAATGAGCGCATATTCTAGCTTATTAAGCGTGCAGAGGAATCACAAAAAGACTCGAATTTGATTAAAAATTTCCAAAAATGCTGGCTGGGATATTTGTATTTGCGTGTAGAATAGAATAGAAAGTTGGGATTTAGGTTCACCTATATAATTCGAATCAAATTATTCAGCATACCAGTAGAGGTACAATAACCTTCGAATGCGATGGTTTGTCTTGAAAATATCTTGTTAGATGTCAAGAACACTGGCAAATATTTTCTTTATTTCAAATTGCATGCTTATAATTAAAACTCTACATTTCGTTTCCGCTAAAGGAAACAGTGTTGCGTGCCAAATTGAAAACAAATTTCAATGATGATCTCAAATGGAACTTTGGATTTAAGAACTGATAATTCAGTTTCTGTCCAGCATTCTTTTTATTATTTGAACAGCGAATGCGACTGAATTAATTAAGCAAACACTTGTTATATTATTTTGAACAAACAAGCATTTTAATCGTCTCCCATTTAAAATGTTCGCACACTGTTTGATTTGTATTTGTTTAGAAGTCAATCAAAAAAAATGTTTTCACTGTCACTTTGGATTGTTTAGATTAGCATAAATGGCTAGGCAAATAATTATTTTTTACTTTTGATTATTTAAAGAATAGAATAAATCGAATTATTTTAATTTTAATTTTTAAATTGTTTTTTTTTTTTTAAATAACGCACACTATTCTACTCGCACACAACAACAAAGCCAAAGTAAATGTTTAACGAACAATTAAAACTAAAGCTGGCTACTCTTAACTAAAATGTCATTTTATATACTTTAATATGCACTTTAATATGTTTATATGTACATATGTACATATCTACATATGTATGTATGTTATAATCGATAATCATAAATGAATTCATTGATTTTCAATTAATACCTGCGCTATAAATTGAAATTATTTTCAAAAGGTTTTTCGCACGTTCTTATCACTTCTTTTTTTTTCTTTTCTTTTGTTTCTTTTGTTTCTTTTTTTGTAATTCTAATCTTTTTTTTTTTTGTTTTTAATTCAATTTGAATTTTTTTTTGTTATAAATAAACGCGCGTTAAATTAAATCGTAAAGTAATCGATGGCAGTTTTACGGTTGTTAACAACGCATGCGTGCGTTTCCGATGACTGCTTATGGACAATTAAGCGCAGATGAGATTAAAACTCAAGCAAGAAACCCCATCCCTCAACGTTAACATTAATGCGTACACACTAGCCAATGAATAACTTAACAAAGTCATTATAACGCGCGTTCAAATACTTATTTTTGCCTACTAAAGCTTGTTAACCAATTACTGCTAAAAAAAAAAAAAAAAAAAAAAAAAAAAAAAAAAAAAATGAAATTATAATTTACAGTAGATTTCAGATTTAACGAATATATAATTGTTGTCCGGCCCATTTGTTATATTCGGTACTAAGTTAAAAAGCAAAAGCGTCCTCCATTTTATTTAAAACTCAAAGTATACGTAGCTTTTTTTTCTTAATATTTTGCTGCAGATGTGATATTCTTTTTTTTTTTATAGTGAATGTTAAGTTAACAGAGACTGTTAGTTAACATATTGGAAAAAGTAATCGATTAAAAACCACAAAAATATGAAGAAATTTAGAAAAAGTCAGACGAACAAAAACGTTTGAATTTTACAACAAAACAAACAAATGACAATGAAACTGTGTCCACCTCATGGATTAAAAGATCAGCATTATTCACCAAATATACTCATCATTGATCTGAGGAAACAGGGCGAAAAAACAAAATGATGTGGAAAATGCATCTAGTGGACTGTATAGCTATGACATCAAAGATGCCAAAACAGTTTTCGTTATGGTCAGCTAATCAACTAGGTCCCAAAACCACTCGTTTTTAAATTTTATCGTATTTTTTCCGATTCCTGAAAGGTATGTTTGACAAAAAGCCTTATTCAATTTTTAACTTGAGGATCTTTTTTGTTTTGTAGTAAAATTAGAAAGACTTAGCTATCTTCCTACTTGAGCCAGCGCAGCCGCTGGATATTAATACGCTGCACAACGTTCATCTCGTTGAGGAGCTCATACAGCTCACTGTTGTATCGGATGCGAAAATCTTCGCCAACTCGCACTCGGCGAACGATCTTGACGTAGGGACTTCTTCTCTTCGAATTCTCTCAAGGACTGCTCATCGGGCTTAATAAGGTCCATGCCTCTGCGCCATAAAGAAGCACGGGTAGGATGAGCATCTTGTAAGGTAATTAGTTTCGTCGCACGAGAGAGGTTTCTGCTTACTCAATTGCCTATGAGACCTAAATAGCACTGTTGGCAAGAGGTCCTGCGCTTGATCTCCAGACTGAATCATTCTTGGGTGGTAACGGTGGAGCCAAGATACATGAATTCCTTGACTACCTTCAAAGCAAGTATAGTATATCTCGAACGTAATCTGAGAAATCAGTACTCGCATATTCTCTACTTCCGGATAACGTATACTTGTGGTTTGCCCTCATTTACTGCCAGACCCATCTTGCAGGATCCTGTTCAATAGCGCTAAAGGCAGCAGTTTAACATCTCGCTTGGTACGCCCTATGATGTCAATGTCGTCAGCGTACGCAAGCAACTGGACTCTTTTAACATTTCCTATAAAAAAAAAATTATAACTTTCCTAGCTAACTTCACACACATGAAATTTCAGCCTATTTAATACAAACTTCGTAATGCTTGATGACATCTTCGTGTATTATTTTAGGTCTCTCAATTTCCGTTCCGTACAGTTTTTCTTCACCCTTCGTATTGTCTCTCGTTGAACAAAGTACAAAATAAAAATTCAAGTTCTACAGTATAAAAAATGTACGTATTCGTTAAATACGATGTTCAATGAATCAAATGTTCGTCAAAACGAAAAACTACTGTAAAATAAAATACGAGAAAAAAAAAACTTGTGATAAGTTTCGTTTTCACTCGTAAATAGATGTATGTATGGGTGGTTATAGTCGGGAAGCCAAAAACATGAGTGCGTTTGAATTTGATTTCAATTTTGGCCCTATCTCTGGTCTGGTTTATGTGCCAAATGTCACAAATTCATGAAATTCCATTAGTAAGTGTTGCTTCTGCTTTTCTTATTTCAAGTTCAAGTCAATGGATGGGTGTTTTTGTGTGCAAAACTTAAAAACGATTATGAATAAATTTTTTTTTTTTAACTCAATCAATTAATGATCATTATTATTATTTGAACTTGATCATTTAAATTATGTGTCTATCTATGATGAAATTTGGGCTTCTTTTGAATTGCTTTTTTTTTTTTTTGTTTTTGTTTTAATTAATTTAAATTAGCCGCATTATTTATTTGTTAGCCATGAAAAACGTTGGAATTTAAATCAAATATCAAAAAATAGTAATGATTTAAATGCGTACGTATTTATAATCGATTTACGATTACATTTTTTCGATAAAAAAAAAACAAAAATCAACTTTTCACTCTGTTCTAATAAACAAAAGAAGCCCTTCGTTACGTACATTAAACTTTTATGAATCACTTCAGTTTTTTTTGTTATCAAAATGCTATTGATGAACGTTTGTACTGACCTTTCTGAACTTCTTGAATATGATTTGTTTTGTTTTGTTTTGATTTGTCTTTTATTTATATACGATACCTTTTCTTTCTTAACTGGTTCTTTTTTAATGCTAATACGAGAATGATTTAAAATCTTTTCATTCAATCTGGAAAAAAAAAAATTGTTACAACTTAAACGCATTCTGTTTGAATAAAATATTAAAAATCAAACAGAGGTAGGCAGGCATGGTGGTACACCGTTTCCAAATAAAACTTAAAATTCAATTCAACAATAGACTTTTTAAGGTTATGAGAAACGTTTTACATACTTACATACATAATTGGTCATTATAAACCTTCAGACAGGATTACGACGTAGCTTCTCATGCCATTTATGCTGTGTGTGTTAATTCTATAGACGAGTGGCGAGACCTACAGTTTAAAGTCGACTCCGAACGCCAGACTTTTTGAAAAACTTTTCCAAAACAATTTTATTTGCTCTCACAGTTTTTGTCAGAAATCTGAAGAGAGGCAGACGCCGAAGAAATATTTTTCAATATCGAGGGCCACACGTCTAATAACCAACTTACTTATCGCGTTTTATTAAAAGATCCGCTAAATAAGCACGAATAAGAGTGACAAAAAAAAAGTAATTTCTAAGCAAATATTCGGGGTTATCAAGTATTTCAATAGTTGTCGACTGCATCTTTAATTATGTTTTGTCTTAATGGGTTAATAAAGTTCTGCATCGTATCGTCAGTCAGCCCATTTACATACCTACATACCTACATACCTACATTTTATCCATCAAATATTAGTCAGGGAAAGATTTCTTGAATTTATGCTGGGGAAATATCAAAACGCATCGATGCGTTTATGCAAATCCAAACAGATCAAAATCAATGTTAATGATCATTAACTCCAGCATATGAATATTATAATCAAATTAAATCTCTGTGTATTAATTTCCTATTCGTTTTTATTCAACTAACACCCTAGTGTAAAGTGATGATACGGTGAATATCAGGCAAAAAAAAAATTCAAATCGTTTCTATCTTTGGACATGTTTAGAGAAATTCAAAATGCTAATAACCAAAGAATAGCAAAAGGCTTCCGGTTGTTTGCATATTATCGGGCAGACAGACAGATTTGATGTCAGAAAATGATGCCAACCAAAAAAAAAAAGAAAAAAACAAAATTAACAACCAAAAACCCGGAAAAATATTCAATTTTTTTATATCAGAATGTGTTAATTAAAGTCATTTGAAAGCCAAACAATGTGTAGTTAGTGGGTAACGAACTCCATGCTGTAGTGGAAGCATCAAAACATGAAAACTTAGTCAATGTCAAGGTCATTTTTATTCAGTTGTTAATAAACAGTGACTAAATAATGATAAATTTCGCCAAAACCTATGTAGTCAAGAGACAAAAGGGAAGATAAGAACATGCAAAATATTCTTATTATTCGTGTTTTGTTGTTTGTGACCTTGAATTTTTACAAAAGAAATCATTTTCACAAATTAACAGCAACCCCATTATAATCGTATCACTAGCTATGAAATGTGGCATCATTAATCATTTTCGTTTAAACAATTAAAATCTCCCCAAAGAAAAAAAAAACCCGCCCAACAACAATAACAAATTTAAAATGGTACCATTCGATGAAGATTATTTTTTTAGGTCAATCCATTTGTTGTTTCTTTATTTTTTTTTTTTTAATAATTTTATTTGAAGATAAAATACAAACACATTTCCACTTAAA
Source organism: Sarcophaga bullata (assembly GCA_005959815.1). NCBI lineage: Eukaryota > Metazoa > Arthropoda > Insecta > Diptera > Sarcophagidae > Sarcophaga > Sarcophaga bullata. The sequence continues at coordinate 66,398 of QOCX01000183.1, read as the reverse complement.
AGAAAAAAAAATACACGCGAATAATACGATCAATCTCCTGATTTTTTTTTATTTTTTTTAAGAGACCCATGTTCATTTTTATTGTTTGTCTAGCCACCACCAAACTGTCTATGTACGTATGTACATATGTACTTCAAGCAATTCATTCATTCATTAATCGATTTCTTGGTCTGCATGATTTTGCAAAAAAAAATTTCTTAATTGTTATTGTTGTTGTTGTTATTATCATTTAAAAATTTTTTAAAATCGACTAAATTGCGTTGAAACAAAAATACGATCAGCATTCCAGTGAATACGTGATAAAAAAAAAGTGTTTTGCCATTGAATTACAAGAAATTATTGAAAAAAAGTCGCCGTAGTCTAGCAGGCAGTGTGTTGGCTTATTAAACGAAAGGCCAGGGTTCGTATCTCTGGTCAGACATCAAAAAAGAAATATGAAAAAAAAATATTTCTTCGGCAACTTCCTCTCAATAGATTTCTGGCAAAAACTCTGAGAGTAAATAAAAATTGCCATGAAAAGTTTCTTAAAAATCAAACGTTTGGGATCCAATTTAATATGCTGGGGCCGCCACTCATGTATAAAATTAAGACACCCACAACAGACACCCATAACATGGTGTGAGAAGCTAGACCGTAATCCGTACTGAAGGGTTGTAATGGCCAATTATATTATGTATGTTATGTTTGTATTGAAAAAAATTAACGTAACAATACAATATTTGTCCATATTTATTTTAAATAACACCAACAATAACAACAACCTTCTTATTATTGACTTACACTCAAAGAAATTCTGTCAATGAGATGGATGCACTGGATCTGGATCAGAGATCAGCAATGAGTATTCAAAAAGATGAGTAGAATCGAAGCATATTCATAATTTCTGATACTCTGATACGCATTCATACTTATTTTAATATCATGGAACCTCTCTCTACTCATATTCAAAGTTTGAAGTACTCATCCTATTCATACTTAACAACACGCATGATGTTTTTTATTTCGACTTTCCATGACTCAACATAAACAAGAATCCCCAAATAAGTATGAACCGCGTACGAACACTAAAACATTCGCTAGAAGGATATGTGTTTGCTCTGCTTGCTGCTCTGTGTTTTTTGCTTGTGTGTCTTTTTCTTTTGTTGTAAATGCAACAATAACTTGAAACTGTAAATTTTGATGAATGATTCGAGTCGCTCGAAGTATTTTTCTAAAGTTGTGAATTTAAGCGAGTAGGCTTATGAATCAAACATATTTCGAATGGCATAAGTTTGATGTCAACGTTGTACGCAGCATACTCATTGCAACCTAGACTTCAAAAACAACGTAGTGTAGTGAGTGAGTACGAATGAATTCGAGTACATAGTTAAATTTTAATATTGTTGACTCACTTATACTCAAAATTTCTTGAATGCTTATGAGTACCGAAAAAACGATTCATTGCCGATCGAGTGTTTATTGCACTCATAGTTATTGAATCTTTATTATTGGTAGATTTAGAATCAATCATTGTTTTCGAACATTCTGGAAAAGTATTTTTGCTTAACTGATTTAGTTTCGTGTAGTCGCCGTAGTCTAGTAGGTAGTGTATTGGCTTATTAGACGTCTGGCCTCTCGATTCAAACTACAGGTCAGAAATCTGTTGTTCGGAGTTGACTTTAAACTGTAAGTCCCGCCACTCATATATAAAAATAAGACACACACAACATAAATGGTGTGAGAAACTAGGTCGTAATATTGACAAAACGGTTGTAATGACCAATTATGTATGTATGTATGTATGTAATTAGGTTTTCATTATAAACTAATTTTGAATCTTAGTTTTTCTGCGCAATTTTCCAATTTTTTTTTCTTTTGCAAATGTAGTTGGTTTGTTTGTGTGTAATATGTGACATAAAATCCAAAATTATTTCTTTGAATATTTTTCATGTAAAATAATTTATCGCAAACGAAATTAATGTGATCTAAATGTGCAATGCTGCGAAAAAAATTCGAATTAGAAATTTTGAATTTTCAAAGTGCAAGTAGTAGAGAGCACATCTTAAAATTAAAATTCTTCTTAAATTAAAACTCGATTTCTTTTTTTTTTATAATTCTTATTGATGAAGTTTTTATATTTATTTTTTAATTTTTATTTTATTTTTTAATTATTTTTATAGTTTAAAGTAATAATATTGTTAAAATATGTCTATTAAAGTTTAATTATCTTATGATTGAATGCTTAAATGTAATTTAAGCATACGATTACAGAAATGGTTGAATTTTTTTTAATCACAATAATAATTATAATAGAAAAAAAAACGAAAAATAATACTCCACAATTATCAATTTTAACATAAAATAGTTTAGGGATTCTTAAAAATGGAAGTTGTAGTTGTTGTTTTCATATATAAAACTTTATACCTTAAGTTATTTAAACATACAATTACGAATTGAATGCTATGTGTTGTATTTCTTTTAAAGAAAATTTCAATTTCTCTGCCATAATTACGAGACATTTTAAAACCAAATTTTTAAAAAGTCTTGTCCATAAATGTTCTTTGAAATGAGTGTGATACGGTGTTTAATATTATGTGAGTTATTATGCTCAGATTTGGTTTCTTTTCTTCTCTTTATCTATCTATCTCTCGCTCTCTCTCTATCCCTCTCTTTCAAGTGTGTAGGTAGATTTTATGAAAATTACAATTCAAATTTATACTTTCATTTACTCTTTATAATAATAAGAAAAAAAGAAAGCCATTTTTTATAAAAGCCTAATTATTTGAAAACCTAAAGACAATGTTACTTAATTACGTACAAGGCTTAAAAATAAAATATTTTTTTTATAGGAAATTATATAAAATACTACAAAGTTACATAAAATTTAAATTTAGAACAGAATTTCATAGACACATAGAAATTATTTAAAAAAAAACTTATGGTAGCTTTAATATCTCTCACTCGCTCTCTTTCTCTATCTCACTCTGCTTTCTTCACATTGTATATCTAAACTAGGCACATATTTAGGATGAGTTTTTGCAATTCCACTTTATTTATCAATTACTTTCGTAATTATTTACAAAATTTAAACATTATTTCGATTGAATTTTTGAAATACTTGTAATTATATTAGGAAAACAACTGGCAACTTCACAGTTTAGATTTAAAATAATCAATCTACTTGTTAATTAGCAATTGATTTTGATGCTAACAACTGACCATAAACATTTGAATATATAGAGGGCAGGTAGAGTAGAGATGTACAAGTGTTATGTTTTTAAATTGCTTTTCAATATCTAATCTAATTTGATTTATGCAAACAATGATAAGAGAGTTTTTCGAAATGAATTTTTAGTAAGTAAATCTTTAAAGGATTTATATTTAAAATACATATGCACAATATTGGTATTGATTAAACTTAATGTATAGCTTACTACATTACTTTTCTATGTTAATACAATATTTTTTTACTTTTACTGAATTATTATGAAAATGAGTAATAATTGTATATAGTATGTGTGTGTAATCAGTTCAGTTATTGAATAAGATGAATTTTATTCGATAATTTTAAATCATTATTAGCACAATAGCAAAACATAATAGAAACATTAAATGATTTTTAAATATTATTGAATATGAAATGTAAATTATTGCTCTTTAAGTTAAGCTTTTTACCTTCTAATATGGTTTTAAATCAATTAAATTACATATAATATATGCCTCCCTATCTTATTTATACATTTTAATGAAACCGATTATTATTCAATTTATTTTATCTCTTTTAATATTCAATGGAAATGAAAAAGGAAAACTTTAAATCACGCCTAAAGGTGACTGCTAACTTAATGGCAGTCTTAAAGTAACAATTTGGTTTTATTTTTTTTTAAAAGCATTATGCATTCGATTTTAAGATAATTTAAATATTTCGAATAATTTATTTTAAAAAAATGAAAAATGTAAGTAATTGTTCATTTTGTTTCTTTTTTTCTTATTTGATGAGATCATTTCAAATTTAATTTTGAATTTTCTAAAACATGTTTTTCAATTTCTATTTTTTTTTTGTTTTACAAATAAATACTTAAATGGTTGACTAGAGAAGCAGTCACTGAAAGGGAGCGCCGTGACAAAGGAGAAGTTCATTTTGATTTGTAATTTTGTTTACGATAGTTATTCACATTTTTTTCTTTCATCTTGTGATATAAAATGTATGCATGGGTAGATGATTTCCTTTTTTTCTTTTTGTTTTTGTTGTTTTGTTTTAATTTTTATCACAATGGTAATCAGCAGTTAATTTTTTTCCTTTTTTACAGCCTAAAAGTAGGCTTTAGAAATTTTTGTTGTAAATTAAAATGAGCTTTTTGTTTTGCTTTATTGTATTTGAAAGCTGTTGTGCTTGCCAACAATAAACGTAATGTTTAGCAACATGTTGTGTTACTTTATAGCACAATGTTGCTAAGCTTCATTTATTTCTATTCAAATCTCAGTAAACTTGATGCTGTTGCTGACTTTTTAAACCTTATCAACTTTTTGCCTATTACACTGTTTGATATTCTCACGAAAATGTCTATTCTCGGGATTGGCCAAAACCGATTGAATAAATTCGGATGTTTCCAGCTGTAATTGTGTAAGTCTTTGCTGCAGTAATTGATTACGTTTAACCAATTTTATGGTTTTTATTGCTATCGATAATAGACCATCTGTGCTGTTGCGTATATTCGCAAGGGGCTTTCTGTAGTCATCATCTGCTCTGTTGCTATTATCAGTCTGGTGTTTAGCTAAAAGTTTATCTCTCAGTAAGGGGTGATTACCCCTTTTGAGTTTTGCACTTTTCTCCGTATCCAAACTAGTCATAGAGTCTGCTTCATCTGTATCCATATCCGCATCATTGCCATCACTTATGTCATGATTGTTTAATTCTTCTTCTTCTTCGTCGTCGTCCTCATCCCCACTTAAATCGATATCATTGCAATCGAAATAATGTCTTCGCATATTGCTGGAATGTATTTGACTCGGTGGTTGCTTCGTAATCGTGCTTGAGTCTTTGTTGTCTCCATCATTTCCACTGCTGCCATCGACGGATAAATACCTTTGGAATCTTCTTTCTTCGTATGGTGATGTAGTCGATGATATTCTTTCATTGTGTGATGCGCCTTCTGTTTCTGTTGCTGATGATAATAACGATGGCGATGATGATGACGATGACGGTGACGTTGAGAAGGAATTTGTATTGCTGCCATAGATTGACGTTGAATCGTTGGCCAAACGCAGATCAAATGAATTTTCCGTGTCTAAGTGTGCTGAAGATGTAACTGCATTGTCAGATAGAAAGGAAATCTGTTGTTGACGTTGAATGGTGTCGCCATTCCTTTTGTCTGACTGACTGCGTATCCTTAAGGAAGTCGATACACGCGAATTTAAAGAGCCTTTAGCAACTGCAAATAAAACAATAAAAAAAAACAAGTAATAATTAATAAAATACAAAAGATTAACTCGAAGTCGAAGTAATTATACGATTGTTCTACAACCACTCCTCCCCCCCTCATCCTACTTAATTAAACACATTACTGTGAGCCATTACTTCAATGACATGTACTTGTCTTGTATGTATTTATCATTCAAATTGTTCTTGTTTTCAAATCAAAGAATGTTTTGATAAAAATGTAACATAATTTACACACAGGCCTGCACAAGCACACATGCACGCACAAGCAGAAGAAAAACTTGTACTAATTTCGTCTAGCAAATGTTGTTTATTTTTTTTCTCATTTCTTCACTGCATTTGCTTACAGACGATATTCTAATATTCAATTGCGCATACCACTCACTCATGCATGAGTAAAAACGTGACTTGAAACGAACATGTTGAATAAGCAAGCAATCTTTGCTTTTTATTTCTATTTTAATAACAACAACAACAACAGCAACAACAATGGAAAAACATTACGGAAGAGAGAATGAATAAATGACTTACAAAAAAAATGAAAAACACACTCTTACATATACACACGCACACACACACACTTAGAATACACATTTTTGTGCAGCAACTGTTATTTTGTAAAACCCTTGAGTTTATTTTCATTCGCAACAATGTTGAGAATAATTAATCAAAAAAAAAAAAGCAAGTTTTTCTTTTTGTTTTTGTGACAAACTGAACAACTGAACAGCAGAAAACAAATTCTGAAAAAAAAAACAAAACATCAAATATTGTACGTACGTACATATACGTACGTCCATTGTAAATAAACGCGAGAGAAAACATTTCAATGGCAGAGACGACCTTTGTATGCCGTATTGAATTGATTTTATTTTTATTTTCTTTTGTAATATTTTCATATTTTTATTGCAATAGGATGTCAATAGCAATGTAGACTGCCAGTTAAGTCAATAGAGACACTTTTTAAGGCAAAAAGGTAAAGGTAACCTTTTCGAAAATAAATCGAGCTTCTCGATATTAAACAAATAGGATGTTTGTTTGTCTGTGTTTGTATGTGTTTATGTGTAGGTTTATGGAACATTAAATTATTTAATTAAGCATTTCGTTAAAAGCGTGCAAATCAATTCGTTGTAAATATTTTAAAAATTTACAACAACAACAACAACAACAACAACACCAACAAAAGTCAGTCGAAAATTATTTACATTTTGTGCACGTTAAAAATGGCACATGGCCAATAACGATGGCTGGCATTAATTTATATTTAAAATACCCCCACACATGCGATTGTTGAATTTGTTAAAAAAAAATAACAATTCTGTTCTGTTTCGTTTTTGTTTCTTTGTTCTGCTTTGTTGTTGTCATTTTAAGCCACTAAAATGGCAGGGATTTGCATACGATATTATATGAACGCTTATTTTATTTTGTTTTGTTTTGTTTTGTTTTGTTTTGGTTTCTTTTTATCAATTTTAAAACATGAAAACACACACGTTGAGAACAACAAAAATAAAGCTTTTTGTTGAATGATTAACATTTCATATTGGTGTTGTGGTTGCGGTTGTTGGTGTTGGTGTTGGTGTTGATGTTGTAGTCGTTTTTCGTTTCATGTTTCTCTGGAATACATGCGAGTCAATAAATCTTCCAACGTGAAAACTACTTGTAACTCGCATACTAAAACCGGCGACAAAAGAAGACCAACGGCCGAATGCCATAAAATACATACAAAGAACACAAAAGACAAAGAAGAAAAAACAAAAGCCAAAACAAAACAAATAACAAAATGTACAAAGAAGAATAAAATTATATTGGCCAAGCAAAAAAAAAAAACCTTTTTAACAAATCGAAATTAATTGCCATGCAATGCAATGCACTTCAGAACTTTGAACAGAACACGAACAGTTTAAATAAATATCATGCAGATGCACGAGATGTTACGTCACTTATTGCCAATGCATGCAATTGAATGATTGAGGCAACTGAATAAACAAACCCTCACTCCCTATATCATTACAAAAACTTCAACTCTATCGCCGTAACAAGAAATGACTCATAACGAAGACAGATAGGAAGAGAGAGAAAGAGGCAGAGAGAGAGTGAGCGGTATGAGGTTTAACCTCTTACGAAAATTTCATTACGAAACATGAATGAATTTCAAGTGTTTACTGTTATTATTATTTCTTTCTTTTTTGTTGTTGTTGTTGTTGCGATTTGAGAGGTATTTCTTGTAATTGAAAATTCTGTGTACAAATATTGCAATCGCATATGAATTTACAGTGTGACAGATGTACAACACTTTTGAAATGCACGTGTACCTTGATAGTCAGCAATTGTTATGACACAACTTTTAAAAACAAAATGCAAAACAAAAATATTTTTTTATTTTTTTTTATTATTAGTTTACACGTATAAGTTAATATGTTTCGGTTTCGTAAGCTAATTGCCAATGGGCATAAATTAAAACCATGATAATTTACACAAATTAACGGCACAGTGTTTACACCGAGCCATTTGCAAACTGAATGGAACCGAAGGAAAATTAACTTGAAAATGATAATCTTCTCTCTCTCTCTCTGTATGTGTGAGTGAGCGGTGTTACGTTAACCAAATCAATTTGTTGTTTCAGAGTGTCCAAACAGGTATGGGCTTGATAGTTCCAATTAAAGAATTTAAATCTTAATCCTACTCTTTGCACAGGCATTCATAAGCATGTCGTATCCATTTTCACTCCTCTAATGTGTATTCATTGAAGGTAAATCGTCATTACCACCGTCATGAATAAAAGAAACTTAAATTGAAAACAAAGCATCACACGTGTCTTATAAACGTTTAATTCGTTTTTAATTATTCAAAATTTAAAATAACTGTTCTCTACTCTACTCTGTTTACTTTGTCGTCTACATAATGTTGTTTTGGAAATGAAGAAAAAAACAACAAAATATTCTTGCAAGTGAATTACTCTCGTTTCATAACCATTAAGCAACGCGATGTGGCTTTAATGCATGATTTTAACGGTCTGCCCTTTTGTCTGCGTGATGACAAGATTGTGTGTCTCTCTCAACCAACAACTGTCTGGGTTGTTTTGTTTCATGTGATCATTAGTGCAACGATAAAAGTGTGTGTGTGTGTGTGTGTGTGCCTGCCGTACCTCTGTTCTTTTGACTGTGTGGGGCTGTGTGTGGCTGTGTATGAATAAATTAAGGCACATGTCGTTGCTACATGACGTATACGTAATAACACTGTAGTCGAATAAAACATACAAACTTTACTTAGAAACAAAGAGACGCAGATTAATGCAAGAAAGAAAGAGAAAGAAGAGAATTAAATACCGAAAGAGTGCAACACAACTCACACCAACTGTCGTTCATGCACATACATGTGCGGACAGACAGACTACTTCATTTTATTAATTGATATTCACGCATATAAGCAACGTTTATTTGATGTCTTCGTGTTGCAAGTTACATATCAATTTTCCTTGTCTGTTTGATGTTGTTGTTGTTATAAAAAAAAATTATAATTATTAACAACACGTTGTTGAAAACGCACAGTCAATCAGTCAAAGAAATGTATTCAAGAATTTATATCTAGACGACAACGTACAATATTTTAAAAGACTTACCGTAGTTAACAATATTCGATAGCGTTTGATTTAATTGATGGGATCCTTGGCCATTACGGCGTATGTTTGAATTGAGTATGGTACGTGACTCTCGTTTTTTCCCTGAGCATATTGTTGGTGCCATGCTGGGAATATTTAAATTTTGCTTTTTTCTTTCTTTCCTGTGTTTCTTTTTGTTGTTATTCACCCAAAAAAGAGATTTTCTTTACGCCAACCTATAAATGAAAAATAAACAAAACTTTAGTAAGAGATTTTATTTAATATTTTTATTCGATTCTAAAAGTAGAACGCATTTAGATTTTCATTTTCATTTAATCTCATACGCCTAACAAAAATCAAAATTTCTTCTTAAAGAGGCAGACTGATAAAAACAGCATGGGAGTAAAGTGACTAAGTTCTGCTTAAGTAGAAAAGTATTTAAAGATTGATACAGAGAGAGAGAGAGAGATTGAGAGAGAGGAGAGCTTAATAAATATTCCTGTTGTTTTTTCTAACAGCATACGAACCGAAATAACCATCATAACGATAATATACGCATGTCGGTACTTTTGTTTTATAGCGCCATAAATATCTTTGACACTTATTTTATACTTGCGTGTGCCAGTAGCAGACAACGATAAGTTATGCTTGTTGTTGTTGTCGGTGATTTTTATAATACTCTCTTGACTTTAGTTTTATTTCACACAAGGCTGGAAACAATGAATTTATAGTGAATATTAGTGAAAATTTTATTTCAATCAAATCAAATCAAATCAAATCAAAAACAAATTGAAATCAAAAACAAAAGCTTTGATTTTTCACTTGAGCATGGTTTAGTTGTAGTCGAAGTCGCCATAGTCTAGTAGGTAGTGTGTTGGTTTATTAGACAAAAGGCCAGGGTTCGAATCCCCGGTCAGACACCAAAAACGAAATAAGAAAAAAAAATATTTCTTCGGCGGCTTCCTCTCAGCAGATTTCTGACAAAAACTCTGAGAGTAAATAAAATTGTCATGAAAAGTTTCTCAAAAAAATCTGTCCTTCGGAATCGACTTTAGACTGTAGGTCCCGCCACTCATGTATAAAATTAACACACACAACATAAGTGGTGTGAGAAGCTAGGCCGTAATCCTCACTGAAGGGTTATAATGGCCAATTATGTATGTATGTATGTATGTATAGTTTAGTTGAAATCGTTGTAGTCTAATTCTCACATTAAATGAAATTGCCATGAAAAAATTTCTAAAAAAAAATCTATCGTTCTGAGTCGACTTTAAACTGTAGGTCTTGCCACTTGCACAACATACATACATAAGTGGTGTGAGAAACTAGATCGTAATCCTAGCTGAAGGATTGCAATGTCCTATTATGTGATGTATGTATGTGGTCTAGTTTTAGAACGACATATTTTTTTTTTTTGTTTAATTTTTAATTTTTTTTTTTCTTAGACACGCACGGCGTTAATATTGTTATGGTGCTTTCAGCAAAATTTTGAACTTATCAGTACTCCCATGCCTGTGTTTGGTGTGTGTGTATATATCTACCGTATATATACGTATATATTGTACTTTTGTATTTATAAGAATTTGATAACAAAAACAAAAACAAAAAAAAAGCTCCATAAAAATTGTTTGGCACGTGTCTACTTTTTCCGATTCTCGTTAGCTTTCAATAATACAGCAGTAAACCTTTTAAGAGAAACAAACAAAAAATAGAAATCTAATGTTCATGTTTCTTCTTCTTTTTTTATAAAAACAATTAATAAATCTTGGCTCTTTAGTTGTTTTTTGTCTGCATTATTATGCATTTCAGATGAACTATTGAATTAACATCATAATTATTATTATTTTTGTTTTTAAACCCTTTATGAAATCATATTAAAACAATTAATTTAATCTTATCACAAGATTTTGAAGAATTTTTATGACTTATACACGAGCTATGGACAGACTACCAGAAATAACGTATGTTTGATAGAAATCCCTCAGTTTAAAATTATTAAATTAAGATAACAGAGACACTAAAAATAACTGAAACACGTCACATTTAGAAGAAAATTAAAAAGAAAAAACAAATCAAATTTTTATTTTCCCTCAATATTATATCAAAACTAACAATATCGACTAATGCCGCAATTCAGTTCGCTTTAACATGCCCAAAAAAAAAGAAAAAACTTCTCTGCCTTAACAAAATAATACGATACTCGTGTTGGCCTTTTTTTTAACACGAGCCCATTAAACACAAACAAAATCAAAGAAAAAGAAAAAAAAATGGAAATATAATGTATGTCATGCGTAACATTTTAATGCAAATAAATAAGTAAAAAAAATTGTTTAAGTGTGTATATTTTAAATTAAAAATTAATAAAGACTTCTGTAGACATGGTAGAGACACATGGTCATGCACTCATCTAGTATAAATGAATAAAGCGAACGATAACAACAAAGAAAATTTGCACCAAAACACAATTTCGCAATGTCCAAAAGGAAAAGAAAAAGTGGAGGGGGTTCACTATCTGGAAAACCTGTTTATTTAATACAATTTCTATTTTTCGTTTTCTTTTTTTGTTTTTAAGTTATTACACGTGTTTAAATAATAAACACAAAACAGAGACGTCGTTAAATTCTTTGAGTCTAGGGCCAGAGTAGGTAGAAGAAAACAAAAACAAATTTTTTTTCTTAACGTATAGGGGCCACGTTGCGATTAGTTGCACAATAAGTAGCATCAACGGTTTGTCATCTTCTTCATTTCTTTCTATTTTTCAACCAAATTTACTTACAAGTTGTTATTGTAGCATCGTATTTTTTAATTTTTCTACATAAAACTCAGTACAATACAAAACATATTTTTAAAAAAAATTTTAATTTGACAGTTGAACTTAATAGCAGAGCATATGTATTCCTTATATACATACATGCATACATAATTGGCCACTACAACCCTTTAGTCAGGATTATGACCTAGCTTCTTACACCACTGATGTTGTGTGTGTTAACTTAATACATAAGAGACGGGACCTACAGTTTAAAGTCGACTCCGAAGAACAGATTTTTCAGTTTGAAACTGTTTTCATGGCAATTTTTTTTTTAGTCTTTGAGTTTCTTTTGTTCCAGACCTGGGATTTGAATTGTATCACGTAACGTCTAATAAGCCAACACTCTACCTACTAGACTACGGCGACTAATTAAACCAATTAACACTTGAATGTTTAATTAATCAAAAGGGTAGTGGCTCATTAATACTGATTTCCATCATTCCACCAACGAAAATTTTTTTTCTCTGAAGTTGTATAATGTAAAACAGCACGGCCACACATCAAATTAACTGATGAATCCCCCTTATTCTTTGTAATTCTGTTGGGCAAAAGATTACTGTATTCAACTATATAAAATGAATTCTAAATATAAATAAAAATATGAAAATTATAATTTTGATTATTTAAATTGAGACGAGTGTAGAGCTATGCCGCTTAAAAACCAATTCTGATTGCAAATAAAAACTAAAATCTAAAAAAAAAAGTAAGTAACGAACAAAAATCGTCGTTATGTAAAAGCAAACGGTTTTTTTTTCTTTTTTGAAAGTTACAGCAAAAGAGAATTAAAAATCAACGAACAGAAAAATACAAAGTGAGCAGAATGAAAGAAAGCCGCTATAAATGCCACAAAATTAAAAATAAAAAATTCTAATTAAATAACTACAATATCGTCTATTTCACAAAAATGTATACATACATACATACAAATATACAAAAAAAAAAACTATAGGCTGTCAGCAAATTTGTATGTCAACAAACATAAAGCCAAGTATTCATAAATAATTTCAATAATCATACACAACAATGGTTTACTGTTATAAACATTACACTTATTCTCATCACTCTAAATCTCTCTCCCTCTCTCTCTCTCTCTCTCTTTCTGCTCATATACAGTCTTTCTCCGCATACAGATTACTGCTTAAGCGACACAACAGTAGACAGTAGTAGACGTTTGCTGTATCACTTACACGTGGAGGAAATGACCTAAATATTGACAGAATGTTATACAAATAATCAAACGTGTATATTTTTTTTCTATATGTATGCATGTGTATGTGTGTGTATGTGTGTTTTTATAAATAAATTATGTATTGGAATTTATACAATACACTTTATAAACACTTTACTGGACAAACTCGTGTCTACTCGTGTTTGAGAGCCCATAAAATAAAACCTAAACCGAATACTTTTCTAGAAGGCAATTCTTGGTATTTCAACTTGTAATAATGTGACTTGTATTATAAATTGATAAACAAAATTATTTTTTACTTAAATACATAATGATGGTAAACAGGCATAGGTAATGCAGGTAACTGGAAAACCGATTGTTGTTAACACGTGTACACGTGTAAATACATACAATGAACGTACAGTGCTGTTCAAAAAAATAGTTTCACCTGCTCTCTAAATAGTTTATTATACCTCAATCTCTATATGTAAAAATGTAACAGTACTTTGTTTACTAATCTCTTATGAATATAATACCTTTACACTTCAAAAATTTGAAGCGTCACTCTTCTTTAGTATAGAGTTATTCTCAAACATGTTAGATCATGGTGAATCTATTTTTTTTTTTAACAGCGCTTTACATACGTTTATTTGCAAATCGAATTAAAAAATGAAATTGAAGTTGTTATAATTAAAAAGAGTCGCCATAATCCAGTAGGTAGTAGGTGTGTTTTGGCTTATTAGGTGAGAGCTCGCGGTTTAAACCACAGCTCAAACAACTCAAACAATTTAATTGAAGTGTGGTTTTCATTCATAATAAATCAATTACCATCTCGCGAATTTATAAAAATTAATAACAAAACTTGTCTTAATTATAGCCGAAGACAACATTATTTTTCCATAAACTCTGTAAGACACTTAACTTTTTTTTTTTAACAAAAAATCCCCGGTCAGACATCAAAAACGAAATATGAAAAAATATTTATTCGGCGACTTCCTCTCAGCAGATTTCTGGCAAAAACCCTGTGAGTAAATAAAATTGCCATGAAAAGTTTCTCAAAAAAATCTGTTGTTCGGAGTCGACTTTAAACTGTAGCTGCCTTTAGTCATGTATAAAATTAACACACACAATATAAGTGAGAAGCTAGGCCGTAATCCTGACTATTAAAGTCCTCTTCAAATGTTCGTTATTATTAACTTTTACCATTAACTTTACAGGTTTTTATGCCTAGTTTATCGATTATAAATACAACACAACAATAGTAATTTGAAAATATCTGTTCACGATGAATGTCCAAGTGATATGATTTCCAAGAGTGCATGTGTTTTAATAATTTCATATGAGTTTTATTCACTAAAACGTTGAGAAATAATTTTAAAATTTATTTAATAATTTTATTATCGATTATTTATCAAATTTGTTAATATTTTCGTATTAATTATGCTTTTTCATTAAACACATCAGGTATCTTATAATTTTTTTGTTTTTTTGTTTTTCATCTTATAGTTCCTGTAGAATCAATATCGTTTTGTTTACTAACAAAATTTTTCAATATTAAAAGACATGCTCACAATAATTCTTAATAGAAATCTTTGCCTTACGACAACAAAAAGGAAAAAAATGATAACGCAGGGATTTTTGCTTACTGCAATACCATGACTACTGCCGTCAAATTTGTTACTGCAGTAACACCACACAAGGATTGCTGTTGTTGCCCGTACACACAGTTAAAAAAATGTGGTGAATAAGTGGTAGGTTTTCATTTGCAGTAAGAAAGATATTTTCTGTTTTGTTTGTTTTATTCGCTCTCTTACTCTCTCACACAATAGTTACTTACATGTGACGTCAGTCTAGAGACATGCATTACTGTTATGCAATCAATATAACCTTCAATTATTAGTTGAACATTGTAAAATATTTACACAAAATGTAAATGCACTCCACACACACCTTCATTTATAAGCAGGCATTATTAATGATTTTTGTGAATAGTGTTCGTTGCATTTCACCATTTCTATTACATAAATATACACAAACAAACTAAGGGGGGGAAAAAAAACTTGTGATTTGAAGATGTATTGCAAAAGCATTTTCTTTCAATACATTTTGGAACCTGTCATGTCAATTAAATGTCGGCATATAAAATACAAAATTAAAGTGGTGCTGTACTAAATAATAAACACACATCCCTCACACCCCTACTACCAGCTCAAATTGAATACAGTTGGTACAGAATTGCTCAAGACTGACGTAAATTCTGTAAATATGAAAATCATTTGAAAAATAAACAAATCATTAAAAATGCATTGACATATTTGTACATAGTTTTGTCAATGTGTTAAGTTTATTCTTAAAATTTAAATTTTTTTTAAAAAATTATTTCAACAATAGCCAATTGACAGCATTGACAGCAGTTGTCAAACGGGCCTAATTGATAGTTTTGGGTGTCAAACATACTCTGTGCGTATGAAAAGAATTTTTTTTTTTTTTTTTTTTTTCATTAACATAAGCACGCTTTCGTTACTCTAGGCTACAAACCGAATGTTAAAATATTGTTTATGTTGTACCGTTTGATGAATTAAAAATGACTATTTCGATAAAAAAAAATTCAACAATAAATCGGAATGTAATTTAATACAAAAAACGAGCACATGTTTTATGTTTAAAAGCTAAAGAAAACAAACAAAAAAAAACAATGAAAATGATTTTCATAATAATTGCCCGTTTTTCAACTGATGGCTGACAGGCACTTCGAAGAAATACATTTTTCAACATGGAGAGAATCTAAAAGCGCTTGCAATGAAAAAAATAACGAAGACAATAGAGAATAAGTTGTTCTTGCTTTTTAAAACGCAGATTTTAGAAGTCCTTTAACAATAATTACCGAATTTATTAATTTTATAACGGTAATGTTTTATAATTCGAATTTTTGTTCCGCTGTTTACACAGGCATGTAGATACATACATACATGCATACAAACTTATTACAGTTACAAAGAAAAGCGGTTAAGTTGAATCGAAATGATTCATTCATTCAGCAAACAAAGACAGAAAGTATATGTTGTTGTATGTATGTATGTAAGTATGAGATTGATTTGGTATTTTAATCGTCTTTGTTTTATTCTTTTATTTATACAAGCGTTTGCTTCTGACTACCTCACATGAGTCGGTGTGTGTGTGTGTGGATTTGTATAAATATATTAACAATGGCAACAACAACAATAACAATGTTTAGCAATAAAAAAAGAAAAAGAAAAAGAAATAAACATTTTTTGAATACAATTGCCATTAGAAATAAAACTTGACACATTCATTTACACGTGTTTGGAAAGGAAGATGAAATGGAGTAAAAAGAAAAAAAATTATTTTAAATGCTATTTGAGACGATGTCTCCCTCTCTAACAGCTGTCTCTCTCACGCTCTCCCTGTTTCTGGCTTGTGTGAAATTGCATGTATTTGTGTGTATGTTCATAAGTGTATGTGTGCACGTGTATGTTGATTTCTAACTAACGAAAGATAAAAGCAAAGGAAAAACGCAAAAATAATCGTTATTTTTTTTATTTTTTTTTTTTTTTAACAACGGAAGTTTAAACAAAAACTGTGTGTGAAAAACAAATTCAAAAAAAAGAAAAAAAGCAAGAAAACTCGTGTTAGTAATTAATTAAATGACGACAATGCTGATTATCTATATTATAAACATACATACACATACATATACGTTTGCACATACAGTACATTAATGTGCAAATGTTTCTCGTAATAATATTCATCTGTATATTGCCCAATTTATTCACAATAACGTTTTGCTTTCTTGCCAAAACATTCATGCATTAAACCGTTGTACCAAATTACGCCAACAATCAACGGCTTTGAATAAGACTCTTAGGGAGCAATTACAAGCAATTTTTGAAAAAACTTAATAGAGAATCCACTTCAGCTGAGAAAAGTTTAAACGATTTCAATATGCTTAATAAACAGCATTAACCATATCGATTTTTTGCCCGATTATTTAAGCAATCGAACTTGCCATAATCTAATAGGTAGTGTAAAGGCTGCTTCGGCGACGACTGCCTCTTAGCAGATTTCTGGTAAAACCCCTCAAAGTTACCATGAAAAAGTTTCTCAAAAATCGGTTGTTCTGAATGAACTTTTAACTGTAGGTCCACCCCTCCCCACTTATGTATAAAATCGAACACACACAAAATAAATTGTGTTAGAAGCTAGGTTGTAATCATGCTGAGGGATTGTAATGTCCAATTACATAGGTATTTAACCAATCACGAACTAAACATGAACCAGGGAAGCTATGAACACCGCCTTATAAGCAGTACCAAGTCGGTATTTTTCGTAACTCCATAGGACTAGTACATCTCAAAAGCTGCCACATGATCGCTTAACAATTATTATTTATTTTTTTATTGACTTTGAATTCCTCATTTTATTTTAAAATAGAAATTTTCAATACATATGATATATGCATGCAATGTAGAGAGCCTGTGTATGGTAGTGTACATAGTAAAATAAAAACAAATTGTTTGTAAAGAAATAAAAAAAAAATAAAACGAAATATAAAAAGAATATAAACTATAATGGCAATTAGTCAGCGTAACGAGTCCAGGGTCGCTGTTTGACTGACTCGTGTAAAAACTACACAAAATGTCTTCCCCTCTCTCTCTCTCTCTCTCTCACTCTTTTTGTGTACAAATGACTCCAAACAAAACAATGCATATTCGTATTACAATATAATTCGCGTATAAGTTTCTATTGAAATTTTGTTCAATTTCGATTCGATTCGATTCGATTCTATTCATTTTTTTTCTGGCTTTTTTGTCTTTTTATTATTTTCAGTTTATCTTTTATGACTTTGTTAAGTGAAATATGTATGCATGGATGTGTTCGTATGTATGTCTAGTGTAGAACAAAAAAAGAATACAAAACATAAACACGCTTATTGATGGCATGGCTATAATAAAAGTACAAATGGAATCCAACTATTAATGGTTAAAGAGATAAAGAAAACAACAACAAATTACAACAATAACAATAACAAATAAATAGAAAAATAAAAAATAAAAATACAATTAAAAGAATAACAACAAATGTACGTATGTATATCGCTGAGATTCCTTTTATTTTTTATTTTTTTTTTTTTTTATTAAATTTTCATTATACACGTGCCACCGCAATTGTTGCTTCTCAACCTTATTTTTAATAGCAGACCGACCGTAAGCTGATAAAGCGACCATCATTTTAACATGGTTTTAAAGCAAATAGAAAAAGAAATTGCGTGTAAAAAACAACAACCAGCCTTAGTCTTTATTCATTCATTCAAATACTTAAACTAATTTAACTGTCTTATGAAACATACATTCATACATACATACACATGTACATACTCTTTCATTTGCTTATTCTTCAATTTCTTTGATTTTTATTGTGACTTTTGCCGTCGCCTGTTGTGTAGGGTGTAGTGTTGGTAGGCTTTTAATAATTCGATCGTGAATCAGACTTAGTTTGACTGAATGGAGAGGGAAAAAAAAAGTGGAATTTTTTATTTTTTATTTATTTCTTCATGTCTGCTTTTTTTTTATTTACTTTTCAACTAAAAGTTGGAAAAAAAAATAAAAGAAAACAACTCCACAATAATAAGGTTTGTTTAGATATACGGGCATGTGTATTTCTCGTTTGAAGCAATAAATTTCTTAAACAATTCCATTGTCTGACTAATCAGCAGACGGAAAAAACTGTTTTTTTATTTTTTACTTTTTTGTTTGCAGTCTAGTGAATTTTTTTTTTCTTTTGTTCTTGTTGAATAAAATTCAATGTCAAATTGATATTAAAAAGATCACCTAGTGAAATTTTATTTGAACGCATGCATTCACAAAAGTAAGAGAATTTTTTGTGGTTAATTTCGAATGGAGTATCGTTAATGTTGTTAGAAAGATAATTTTGTACTAGAAATAGATTGTTTTTGTTTTTACATTTTTTATCCTTACTTGACACAGTTTTACTCCGATAAACATTAAATTCAAAGCAAATCAGGTAATTGGAAAAGCACGTATTTTGAATTTCACAGTATTTTTCGAAATGAATTGGATATGCGAAAGGCTGTTTAGTCCCAATGAAATCGAACAAGTTTTGAAACAGATAGGGACAGGCGATAAAGGGCCAAATCACTTAGAACAACATAAAATGTAAATGATGATTGCCAACAAGCGGTGAACCAGCATTTAGTAGATCTCCCTGCCAGATATTTCCTAATTGAAGCTGAATTTTTACGGTCAAACTAAAGCGAACAGTTTAAGCCCATAGAGCATGAATAGAAAATAGAAGCCGCTTGAAGCTCCGGCAACCGGTGAATTGCTAATGATGAATTCTTGTGCAAATCAGGTCATTTCTATTGGACGGACATTGAAATTGTCTACAATAAGGCATAAATAATAATCAATAATCAAACTAAGAAGCTTGCTGTTTAATCTACGTTGGGAAAAGCATTTTTCCTAAAAGGACAAGCTGTCCATGAGAATTCTAGGAGGTCAACAAGTCGACAAACTAACGAAAACGTTAAAGGAAACTGATGGAAAATCAAAAAGCAGTTTTTTAAATTTAATTAAATAAATTATGTATGTACAGTCAAAGAAAAATGTCTACATACAACGCTGTGATTTTTATCAAATTGAAGGAGGTGTTATAGCATTGTTTAAGAACGAATTTGCATAATAAAATATAACCTAGAAATTATTATAAATAAACAAAAAAAAAAAAAAAGAATTAAGGGGAAAAAAGCCTTCATACAACAGTGTATGTATACAACAGTTTATTTATACTTTTTCCTGTGACTGCATGCAGTTTCACTAAATTGTGAAATTTTCATGAATGTCAGCATTTATTATTGTTATTAATTTAAAACATTCCCCCAAGACCATAGACATTTTAAATGTCCAATAAAAGAAATGAAAATTGAAAGAGAATACAAAACAAGTTGCATAGTGGTAAGCGTTTTAAGGTGTGTACAATCTAATCGCTTCCAATCCTTAAGTTTCATAAAAAGCACACATTAAGTGTCAAACACTTACACTTTTACATTAATAAACACACACACATGCACACACACCCGAACGCGCAATGGAACATACCTTTATATTTGTTGATTTAACATAAAACAATAAGAAGAAGAAATGAAAACAAAAACAAAAACAAAAACAAAAATTGTTTAGAAACTGTTCCTACAGCCTTTTAACATCTCAACTCTGAAAACTCCCCAACCACATGCACATGCTGTAGTAGAAAGAACAGTGTCTGTTGAATCACATGCCAACTGAAAATGCCAGCAACAAATGTTCATTTCCAAATTCACTACGGGATAATACGAATCTAGAAAGCTAGAGAGAGCAAGCATGTGTAGGGGGGGTACGTGTGCAAGTAAGAGTCCTATTCGACCTTAAGCGTCCTTGAGCAAAGGTATTATAGAAGAAGTAAAATTTAAGAAGAGTATTAACATATGTTGTTGTTGGTGGTATTGTAATATTTACGCTAAATAATATGTGTGTGTGTGTTTGTGTAAAAAATATGCTGTAAATGAATTCACGGCAATAGCAGTATGTAGTACGAACAGCAAGATGTACGAAAAAGACATAAAATTTTGCCGAGCTAAAATAATCGAACGTTTTAAGCGTATGCCTGTATTTATGTGTGTGTGCAAGAGGTCCATCGTTAAATCAGTGAAGTAAAAAAGGTTTTCTGATGGTTACTCGTATTCTGTAGATTTTGTTTTTGTTTTTTTTTTCATTATTTATTTTAAGGTTATGCGGAGGTTAAAAAGTTTACTTACTGGAAAGTCAACAGCAACAAATACTATATTCTGCAAAAGTACGTGTTTGTTTCTCTTTATTTTTGTTTTCCTTCTGGTTGGTCACAGGAAGTAACAATAAATATATTATCACACCACTTTTATTGTAATTAAACTTATTTTCTATTTTTTTTTCTCTCTTTTGTAATAGAATTTCCAATTTTTTTAAAGGATTCGTTTCCTTCTTCCTTAAATTATTTCAATAAAATTTGGCACCTTTTTTTTCATTACAATATTATATTGGATTATTTTCTTTTTATTTTCACAATATTTTTTTTTTTGTTTGCTTTTAATTTATTTGTTTGCGTTTAACAAAAAAAAACTTTTTTTTCACTCTCCCGCTTGATTGCAAACGTGTGTACTCAGTCCGAAAGCGTAAAACATAGTGATTTTTTAAATTATTTGAGAATTACATTTAAAAGCCACTGGCAAAAAATGTTTACTTAGCTTTTTGTTTTCTTTGTTATCATTTCTCAATGTTTAAAAACAGAAACAAATTAAATGATGCTGAAAATGTAGCAACATTTGTGATAAACATGTTGTTGACACAATGTTTCCCAAGCACTGAAATAAATTCATGAGTATTAAGTGTCGAAAGAACAATTGTTTGTTTTACATGCGGCTTACTAACATACATAATACATAATTGGTTATTACAATCTTTTAATGAGGATTACAGCCTAATTTCTCACACCAATTATGTTGCGTGTGTTAATTTTATACATGAGTGACGGCGTCTACAGTTTAAAGTCGACTCCGAACAATAGATTTTTGTGCATAAATTATAAATGAATTTTCTTTGATTTATTTTCAATTATTAATAAAAATAATTCATAAAAGATATGACAAATAATATGACAATTTAATTAATAGTGACACTAGAAGAAACAAAGAGTTGATATTACCACTATTATTACTCACTAGTTTCTATTTTCTGGCAGTGTACTATTTTCTGTATGTTTATATACATTTGAATCTACTGGCAACATTTGCCAGAAGAAATCAAATACATATTCTCACTTGTAAACATATAGTATTTTACTCTTCTTGGATTTTACTTATGGCTATGTGTGTGTGTGTGCGTGTGTGTGTTTTGATGTGGTTTTGTTTTTATTTTTTCCCTCTTTATCGCTAATGCCGGCTGTTTTTTGTGCTCAGTTTTGTTCAAATACTCATACACATACAAAGAAATTATAAACAGAAGCAGCATTTGCCATTGTTGTATAGTGACGGTTTAATGTCCGTTGTTGGACGCACGTGTGCGCCATTTAAACACCCGCTTACACACCTCGAGCACATTCTTGCTCTTCCGTAGGCTACAAACCAAAAAAAGAAAATAACACAATACAAACATACATACGAATATAATAATATTTAATATGTATGCAAGTATGTATGTATATATGATTGTGACAACAATAGCAAATAGGTACGTACGTACAAACACCCATAACGAAATGAAAATTGATTAGTTTGTTAAATGCAATTGCATTGGATTCCTTTTTTTATTATTATTATTATTATTGTTGTTGTTGTTTTTTTATTTTTTTATTTTTTATTGTTTTATTTCGATTTTGTATATTTTAAATTTATTTGAAATGATATGAGTATTCTACAATCACTACTGGGCAACAATGTTGCCAGTTCTGATGTCACCAACAAGTCAACATTGAAAGCCTGTTGCTCAGCACATTTATGACGTTGATTTAATGACGTTTGATTTGAGATGATTTGGAGATTTAAATTCATATGCAAAATACTTCCAAATACTGACAACGTACTCTCTCTCTCTCTCTCTCTCTCTGATAGAAGCGATATTTTCAGCAGTGCTTAGATTGCGATGTTATGCACTGGTCTGACCACAATCACTGAACTTTTTATGCGTAAAAGTATTGGACTTCGTGTTGAGTTCGATATGCTCTACTTCGTAGTTATCAAACCAGAATTGTTTTTATCCACTGACCGCGAATGTAAGAGAATAAAGTGGAAACACAATTAGGATCGAATTATGCATGGACAGACAGCATTCGTTTTTCAATGCACTGTGAAGTGAAAATCGGCTTAAAAGTTTTGATTTCCTTTCCATCAACATCCACAATCCATTAATAGTTTAAAAATTTCCATTAAATTATTGCTTGTTCTTGTATTTACGCCGTAATTGCGGAATAAAATGGACTAAAATGGACTCACTGAGATATTGTTCGCTACAGCGTCTGACAGTCACAATCGTAAGGGGATTTTTTTTAAAGTACTCCCTCTCTCTCTCTCTCTCTCTCTATTATTATAAAAAGAAAAGAAATCCAAACAAATAGAGCTGACCGTCTGACATATGTATGTATGTTGTAAGAGACTCGGTCATGGTTGCGTTAAAAATCTTTCTGAATCTCGATGTGTCTGGGTAAACAAACAAATTTGTTGCTTAAAGTCTTCTTTTTTTGTTTGTGTTTTCTTCTTTACTTACAGAAAAAAAAAAGAGTGAATTAAACTAAAACTGAACAAAGCCAGACTCAGATGGGTTAAACTTTCATTCGTTTTTGGCAGGTATGTTGTGCGTGACAATGTGTTCGAGTTTTTAAGGCCAGTCCAGACACATGTTTAAATGAGTGTTTACCATTCTGGCTTCTTTTCAACTGTCTAGGCCTATTAGGTTTTTTTTGTTGTTTTCAAAATTGCTGTTTGCTTTTCATTATTAAGGTGCGCATGTATATTTTTCATGTCTGCAGACATTAATTTTATGGACGATGGTTTTCGTCTCACCTGGTTGTCTTGATGCCTTGCCTTCAGCGTTTATAACATCATAGCGGTTGAATAACAACAAAAAAATAACTTGAACCAGTAAGTTTAATAGCAAAAGAAAAAAACGGTAATAGTCTCTAGTCTATTTAAACCTTTCTTTACCTGTAAATTGTGAATTTTAATTAAGACAGTCGGTCATCCATTGTTTATTTGATTATTATAGAGAAGCTCTAAAATGTGAAAGCGATATTATTATTATTATTATTACCTTTCAGTTTTGTTTTGTTTTAGTGTTTGTGTGTGTGTATTTTATTAATTTAAAAATTTTATTAATATTTCTGCCACACGTTTTTTTTTATCTCTTCACATAAATTCCAGTTCAAAAATAAAAATTCGAACCGGTTCATATGAAACACATTCTTTTGTTTTGTTTAAATTGCGTGTGCTCTTATCTCCGAGTTATGCTGTAGCCATTCGAAACTAAAGATGGCTGCGTACGCGCATTAGTTGCGAATGAAATTTCTTCGGTCAGTTGTAGAGCACTATACCAGTCGAAATGATTTGACTAACCAGATTGATCATTTCTAAATGAGAGTGGAGATAACGGATGGAGCATTTTGATATTGTCGGTGATCGACTTGAAATATAAAAATGCGAGTCTACATACATACATACATACATACACACAATAATAAAGAAGAGACACATTTTTTGGCGAATGAACTGATGACAATGTCAAGGTTGCTGTTGCTGCTGCTGCTGCTGCTTCAGATCGATGTGAAATATAAAAACAAAAACAAAACATACTTATTTTATGTCTATGTATTTAGAATATTGAAGAAAGAACATTAATATGTATGTATATATGTATGTAAGTACATATTACCCATGCGCATACTGCTGATATTGTTCAGGAAAGATAGACGAACTGAACTGAAAAAATTATCTTTGGATTGTATTTTTCATTTTTTGTTTTTTTTTTTTGTTTTTTGTTTTTTGTCTTCAAACGGAGAATTCGAATTGATCATATGGAAACAACAACAAAATAAAATTAAAAAATCGAAAAATTATGCAAAGAAATGCTTAAAACATCGTACCACCACAACAGTATGCAGCAATAAACAAATAATGAGAGAAATAAAGTAAAATTATACACAAAACAAAAACAAAAAAAAAAAACAAAAAACACAAACCACAACAACAACAACAAAACTAATAAATTAGAAAAGAAATAAAAGGCGCGTGCACAAGATAAAAAACAAACCCAATCGTCTAATTATAGAATGTATAGCATGGATATGCAAAGTACTTTAAACGTACTAAAGGCTTCAAAGTTTCGAATTTGAAAAATTGCGTACGTAATGTAAAGCAAACTTTAGGAACAAACCTGCATTGCAGAGAAATGTTTCGCATAAAAACGGCATCATAACAACTGCAATCGTTTGCATGCAAAATAAAACAGATGCTGATACTCATCCAACCCGGAGTTGTTTCCATATTAGTTAGGTCTCTTATTAGTACCGGAAGCAGAACCATTATTTAACGACTCAGGTTATTATGAAGTCGCCGTAGTCTAGTAGGCAGTGTGTTGGCTTATTAGACGAAAGGCCAGGGTTCGAATCCCCGAATCGAAATATATTTCTTCGGCGGCTTTCTCTCAGCAAGTTACTGGCAAAAACTCTGAGAAGTTTCTGAAGTTTCTCAAAAATCTGTCGTTCGGAGTCGACTTTAAACTGTAGGTCCCGCCACTCATGTATAAAATTAACACACACAACATAAGCGGTGTGAGAAGCTAGGCCGTAATCCTGACTGAAGGGTTGTAATGGCCAATTATGTGTGTATGGTTATTATGGGAAACAAAATGATACTCAACAAGGCAAACGAAACTTTTGCACTTACAATGGCAAGCTCATTATGAAATTAATTTAAACAATGAACGAAGTATTTCGTGGAAATGCTAATGCATCAATATTATCTCGCTCGCTATAGGCGCCCACTGATTTTCTGACAAAAGTTTATAAAAAAAAAAAGAAAAAAAAGATTAAACTCAAATGATCATTAAATCCTTTTAATGTGATGATCAAGTGTTTTTCGTATATATTTTCGATCATCTGCTCTATCTATCATCGATCATCGCTCTATTAAAAACATGAGAATGCCATTCTCGAACTCATTGCACGAACACTTTTTTGTTTTAATTTTTTCTAAAAATAGCAAGCATATGGCATTTCCGATTTAATTTCAATTTTTAATTTATTTTTATATTAAAAGCCAGCTATAACGGCAATAATTGTCAAATACAGTTTGTTTGCCTTTGGAAAAAAAATTACTTCACACTGAAAAGAAAAGAAAACTAACAATAAAAATGGCAGAATAAAAAAAGTGAGTAACATACAGACAAGACAAGTGATAGAAGCAAGAAATAATTTTAGTCACGTGTGATCTTTTACACTCAATTAAAACGGCCATAAAAATAAAATTCTCAATAAAAATGTGTTTCGTTTGTTCTCGGCTTTTCGTTTTATTTGAAATTTTAATTCCGGACTTGAAGATCACATGTATTTGAACATGAGTTTTTTTTTCATTATTCATCTGCTTTTATAATCCGTATACGTATACGTATACGTAGTTGTTGGATGTGTGTGTGTGGTATTTGATATGCAATAAACAAAAAATCTAAGAAAAACTTATTAAATATTCTGCAGAAGCAAATTTCAATCGAAATAAAAATAGTAAAAGAAAACAACAACAACAACAACAGCAGCAACAACAATATACTTTTTTTACATTAAAAAATTTTTTTCAAAGCCCTACACCAACGACAAACAAAAAAATGTGCCTGACTAGTTGAGAATATTATGTGAGAAGAATGTGTGTGGCGTGGTATGTGTTGTGTGTCACTGCATTAGCTTTTATAGCACAAGTTCACACACGTGACCACCTTCAACATACGACACATTCTGACGATGGTGCTGTAAAACAAACAAACAACAACAGGAAAAAAATATATACATTTTGCTTAATGTTGTTGTAATTATATTTGCGGTAAATAAATTAATAAAAAGAAATAAAAACGCAAAAACAAACAATAACAATAACAAAAATAAAACCAAACAACAACAATGGCAAATAAAGAGAATTAAAACAGTGATGCCCGTCTAGACGATTTCGAAAACGAAAAATATAAAATAAACTGCGATTAGTTAAAGAGGGAAGAATAAGAAAATCTTTCAAAAAATAGAGAGAGAGAGAGAGAGAGAAAGAGCTTAAAAGAAATAAATAGAATACAGACTTTAAATAACGGTTTACCTAGGAGAAAAAATAACAAAATTTACAATGCATGCATACATATGTACATATACACATACATACAGACATAATTGGTCATTAAAACCCATCACTCAGTATTACGATCTAGTTTCCTACGCCATATATGTTGTGTGCGTTAGTTTTATACTTGAGTAGCGGTATCTACAGTTTATAGTCGTCTCCGAACGACAGATTTTTCAGTAGCTTTTTCATGGCAATTTTATATTTACTCTCACGATTTTTGCCAGAAGAAACATTTTTCAAATTTCGTTTTGTTAGGGTTTCCAACACATATTTCCTTTATTTTCAATCAAAATGAAAAAAAAACGCTAAAATATTAACATTTTTTGTGTTTGTGTTTCCAACACTATTCTAAATCAGAGGTCGACACAAAGAGAACATGATTAAAATGTGACTGTAGTTGTGCGAAGCATGTGTTCAATCCAAAGGCAAATTGTTAGTAATATCTTCCAGTGTAACCTAATAATACGTATTTGTAGTGGAAAATATAGAAAAAATTTACAGCGTTAAAACCCTAAAGACTGCGTATTTAACTTGACGAATATTTTTACAAAAATCGCAATCATTTCCCATTGTTATTAGTGAATCTCATTGGAAAATAGTGAATCCTACTGTAATATTTCTTTGGGTGTAAACCTGAAAAAGTGCGACATGAACATTCTTCTTTTTACTTTCATTTGTACGAACTTGATTGATGTTCGTGTCCTAGGTGTATAATATAACAGAAGATGTTCACACCCGGGGGCTATTGATAACGACCTGTTTTCTAAACCGATAACCTCTTCCAATGTGTGTGCACATGTAATTCACACATTTCACATATTTTTGTTGCATTTTATTTTTTTCTTCTTTTTTCTCTTTGCATTACATTGCGATAAAAATAAAATTGAAAAGTATGACAATATTTAAACAGAATTATAAATTATCTAACTATCGTCTGCATACCTACATACATACATATTTACTTTTCTTTATAAAAACTAAAACAAATAAAAAAACTATGCCAGCGGCAACAGTTGCTAATGCTTAACAAGTTTCTTTGTTTCGCATGGAGAATAAATATTTAAAATTTTAATTAGAAACCAACTGTCACTTGCGTACTTGCTTTATTATCTTTCCAATAAGTAAACATACATACATATGTGCATATGGATTACTAGAGAAGATGATATTTTTTCTATTTTTTTGTGGAATAGTTAATTACACTAGGCATTATGCATTTAAAAAATAAATTCTATAGCTGAGTTAGGCTGCTATTACACTAGCCTAGCCATACACCTCTTTTAATAGGTTGAAATCCGTATTTGCTAACTCCACATGAAGAATATCAAAAATTTTTGATATTTTGTTGGATAGTGTAATAGCGAAACATTCACTCTATTTCATCGAATTGGTTGTTGTTTCTTGAAATTTTCTTTCCAGAAATTTTGCTTGCAAAATTATTTGGCATATTACCGCTCTAAATGATTTTCCTCTTTGAAACGTCACTTACTAAGTATGTTTGTAAGAGCTTCCTTATAGAAAAAGTCAAGTCACTTTGATAACAAATTTCTTAAAAACATCTCTCAAGGTCATCTGCTTATCTGATCGGATGAGATGATACGTAAATTCCCCACTTTATACAAATTTTTACAGATCTGATCCATTTATCGCATAATTTATGCGTAAAAGTAACAAAAAAGGAATACTAAGCGCTTGAAACGCTGTTCTCAGACGAAAAAAAAAGGATTTAAAAATGATACACAGGAGGACTATTTATTTCATTTGCAACCTTTCTTGTTTATAATTTTTCCGTTAGTTTTTGGTTTATTTACCATATGTCGTTACAAATATTCCAAATGTTCTTTCGTTATGAAATTAAACGAATGTTGCTGGAAACATGTTGCAATAAAACAAATAACAAAAAAAAAAAAAGAAAGAAAATATTTTCCTCTATTTTTACAACAAAACAACACACATATTTGTGACTGCAGGGTAGGAAAAAGAAACGTTTTAACAAAGAGATAGGGAAAGACGATTAAATGACAAATAAAAATTTAAACCAATACAAGCAAAATAACAAAATAAATAATAAAAAAAAAAGAATATTTATTTCCTGCAATAACATTTAATTGCCATGCTGTGTTGTTGTAGTTGTTATTATCTGTTCTCAAAAAAAAAACGTGAATTTAGTACAAAACGTTTAAACGTGATCATTTTTTTATTATGAACATAAATATAAACGACAACAGTGCAACAATACTAACAGCTGAGTCTAGTTAAGGTCGTCGCTTGAATGTGTAAAAATAAAATTTAAATGAAAAAAAAAAAACAAAAACAGAAACAGAAACAATAGAACAATTTGCATGGATTCTAAAAATAACTTTTAAACACTAAAACACCGGCTACAAAAAACGGTGACAGTGTTACAATATTAAAAAAAAAACAAGAGGAAATACAATTCGTGTAACAGAGAACTTTATTCAGGGGTCAGCTAGAAATAGAGTAATAAATTTCATTTAATTTTTTCATTTAGAATTTTTGTGTTTATTTGTATAAAAACAACAAAATCAACACAACTATGCAATCTATAAAATCTAAAGTTCAACAACCTTGGCGTGTTTCTATTTATTTGTTTACAACGTGACAGAGAGACATATTTTCCATTTGCTTTCCTTTCGAAACGCACCATAAACACTTGGGCGAGCACAATGTTGAACTTATTGTTGTAATATATACAGGATTGAGGTGATTAATGCAAGCAAACATGTGTTCAAAGTTGGTCTGGAAATCATCTATTGCCTCGTATGCAAATGAATGGAGTGATTGTAGTGGTTTTCACTGTTACTTCCACGATAGTAAAAATGGCCACAAACAAAGAGAAAAGTAATAGCTTTGTTAGGAATCTAAATAGTTAAAGTTAACCATTACAAAAAGCATTATTCAATATTTAATCATTATTTATCAATTTAATTAATTGATATTAATTGTATTAAAAACGGGGTATAACAAGCACAATAACTTTTTATTATTTCCATTTACATACCGTGTTATATTATATGTAGAATTTTATACAAATTATGATTCAAATCTAACGGATTTTATTGAAATTTCTATGGCAACTTAAACAAAACGGCAAGTATTGCCATATTATAATACTCTTAACGAAATTATGAAAACATTGTCATGTTCAACAGTTATTGTGAATGTTTAATACTAAAGTATTGCCATATGCGAAAAATATTTCAATTCCATGTATTGCTTCTCACAATGATTTCAATTGTTTGTAAACAAAATTTGTTTCTTCTTGATCCAAGCAAAAGATGAAGCCCACAATAATGAAATTATTATGGAGAAAAATTACAATCAAAGAAATATAAAAAGGACTTTGTTAACATTACATGAGAGTCATTATAATTACTTTGTTTATAACTTATAAAAAACGAAGAGAAGATTTGACAAATCCAGCATTGATGTGTTACTCCCCCCTTTTTGTCTACAATATGGATGGGCATATCATCGAGGTACAATTAATATTTTATTTTCAAAGTTTTGTATAATTTAACATGAAAGAAAATTTACATTTAATTTAGAGCTCTTTCGGGTGAAAAAAAAGCATTTGTCTTGTCTCTGTTACACATTGAAGCGATGTAGATAGCTGTACCAAAACGGTAGGTAATTCAAATGGTGTTGTCCTTAGCAACAATTTTATTACATGTTAATGAAAAATAGGTGCCAACCATTTAAATTGCCCAGTCCTATACATATGTTCGACAGTTAGGCTGCTATAGGCACTTTCGGCCTTTGAAAATAAGTAAATGATAGATGGAAAAACTAAGACTAATAGTTTTGTAGTTGACAATTCCAGATTCAGATCTGAAACACAAGAATACAAATGATCCGATTTAACATTTCCAACTCGTAAATCAATAATCAAAGCTTGTAAATGAAATGAGCTTTTAGAAAGCAAAAGTCAATTGATCAGTAACTATAAAGCTACCAATTTGGTTCTTTTGAGAACATCAAATCTAGAGATGCCAGGCAGTATTAATTTTGTTTCATGGGACAAAGAAATAAAAATAACTTTCGCAATCTATTAAACCTACATAATGTATTCAATTGAGTGAATAATCAAAAAAGTCTAAATTATTAGATTTAGACATTAGTTATCTGTAAAGCTTAACCGAGCATCTTACAGATATGAACACGTCTTCAGAAGTACTATTAAATTCCAGAAGCATTTGCATGCTATGTTAAATAAACGCAATTTTTTCTCACTTCAAAACCGCTAAATTGTTCTCTGGCATTGCACTTTAAAAGGCTAAGTACTTATAAGGGTTTCAATGAATTTTAATCAAAAAAAAATCTAAATTTCATAGGAAAATAATCTTTGAAATTGTGTACCCTTATAACATAAAGTTATATTTTAAAAATACTTTCTATTTTATTAAAAATTACAAAATATCACAATGGAAATATTTGTTGAAGAGTAATGGGTAAGATTGGTAAGACATTAGATTCTATCAGATTATAAATCTTGCTTACGTAATAGTGTAGTAATAGTAGATAATCTTAGATCGTGCCTGTGATATAGTGTTGCAATAAAGTACTTTACTTTGTATTTCGAACATCTCTCTAACTGTTAAGGCACATAGAATTTGCATGGAAAATAAAATCAAATAAAGAGTTGTGACGAAGAATATATAAAATTATGATGTCGTAAGTATAGTTAAAATATTTTATGAGCTATTGCTTATGGGTCTCCAACATAGATTAACCAAACTTTAGTTGTCTTATAAATATTGTTGACAAAACAAACACAATTTGTTGGCAACGCAACTTGGGTATTAGAAACTTTTTGAAACCGTTATTAATTAATCGAATTAGTTCGTCATTTGCCATTTGGGCACAAATTTTAAATTGAAATACATTTTGGTTGTTGATGTACAAGAACAGCGTAAGTACAAAATTTATAAAAAAAAAATTTAATTAAAGTGATGTAGAAATAGAGTTTGGAATAAAAACTATTGAATTAATGCGGGTAAGTTTATAAAATTAATTATCAATTGAAAAATGAATGAATGCTGTTCGAATTCTAATTTTAATTTTACAATTTCAACCACAGAGCATTTTTGGCAGAGCAAAAATTATAATTTTTATAAACAACAGTATTCATTATGGTGGAAATAATAATTGCATAGATCTGAGAGCGTCATTGATGTGCTTATCAATTATATTTTGCAAGTAATTTGTGTTTTCTCAAATTGAAATTGATAATAAAAAAAATAAAACAATATGTACGTTTAAAGAACTGCAAACGCAGGTGTGCTATTTATTTGTCCAGAGTTGTTTTGCGTCATCCACACACTTATTGAGGGAATTTGCGATAAGAGTTTTTAGTATAAAATAAGAAACTTTAAATTTAAACTTTAGAACAACAAAAGCTTATTTTGTCTTATACTCAATAGGAAATAATGTTGATTTATGAATTACTTTTAATTTGGTATCTGCAACCTAGAATAAGAATATAAGAGATATTTATATGTGTGAATATAGAATAGATGGCAACTGAATATCAGTTGCATTCCCAGTTGCCACAAAAACACTTTTTTATAAAAAAAAAAAAATAAAAAACAAGAAAAACTTTCGCTAACTACAAATTTTTTGTTAAAAGCTGGTTTTTGCAACACGCGTTACGCGCGATTGGTGTTCCGAATAGATTCCTTATAGTTCGTTTTACATCCTCATTAAATAATCTTTAAGAAAATAAACAACTCAATTGCTTTATCTAGATTTTTCAAATAATTTTAATAAGAATGATTTTAGATCAGACGTACAGACATATGCAGCTTCTGTTGACAAAATTGTTTGTGAAAATTTTAATTGAACTCCTAGTTGAGGCCTAAAATTCTACAATTTTTAACTAATTGACCTTCATTTGGAAGTTAAAACCACTGCCATGACTCACAAGTGTTCTTAAAAAAAAATTAACTTTTTAAGAAGTTCTGAACTTGATCGTATAATAATAATTCTTCTAAAGAATGTTTACATTTGTAAAGTTTTTGGTATCTGTTTGGTATCGGCTATGAAATATTTCGTCTCTTTATCGAGATTATTAATTTTGAGGATAAATTTTAAATGTTTAACTTGTTTTTCATGTTATTAGAGCATACTATAACCGTTATCTCCGTATTCTTTTCAAATTAGCAAAAAAAAAATTAAAATTGAAAACAATTCATTCAATTATACCCTGTTGCTGTAGGACTGATACACAAACAAAATTGAATATTTTTGAATACAAACAGACGTCCGTTTAAAATCGTTTGCCTTACAAAAACAAGGGATTTAATTTTATTAATGAATGCTCTCAGTATTGATATACAAGTCAATGAAAATGCTTACGTTCTTATTCATGCTTATGGTATAGGGGAAGGGAGGGAGAGAGCTTTATTTCAATTTTAACGAAAAATATATTTAAAACATAATATGTATACTTATATACACAATATAATCCTCATATAATCAACGAAAATATGAATTGTTTAAATTAAAAAAATTAAATATGTATTGTGTTCTGAAAGCTGAATCGACATTTTTAAAAAAAATTATTTTAAATTCATTATAATCTAAGGAATAAATAACCTCAAGCATTTGTTTTTTTTTTTTTACTATATTGAGAGTTCTTTTAAAAATAACGAACAATTTATAAAACGTTCAACATTCGAAATTCTCTCAATGACGTCAATTTTTTGTATATCGATCGCCATCGATTCGAAAGAATGTTTTCGCAAATGTTGTTCATAATTTAACGATTTCAAGTTTTCGAAAACAGAAATTTTGCTTTGCTTATTTAATGCTCTCTCTCTCTCTCGATCTTTCTCTATCGATCACCCCCCCTTTTTGGTTGCGTATAAATTTTAAAGAAATTAAAAAGAAAAAATCGAAAACTTGAAAAGTGTCATAAAAACATAGAAAAAGCATACAAAAGCAGAATATTTCGATCGCTAAATGAACTGTGTTCTTTCTTTCTTTATTTCTTTGTTTATTTCAATGATATTTTCTCTCATGTTCTTTCTCATGGCACAATATATTTCGTCTTTCGAAAAACAAAAACAAAAAAAACAAAAAAAACTTTCACGAATATTCATTTTCAATATTAAAGACTTAAAAATAACGAATGGAATGAAAAGCAAGAAAAAAAATTAAATGAGAGAAAAACAACAACAACAACAACAACAAACTGAAACAAATAAAAACCCAAAAACAACAAACAAAACAAAAAACTACAAAACTCTACTGAGTATTCATATTAAAGTGAATTTATATTTCGAAACCTTAACTCGAACAGAAAACAACAGCTACAACTACAACTACAACTACAGCAGCTACGACAACTAAACGGGCACAAAATAATACAAATGAAAACGAACAAAAAGAAAAAACACACAAAAATCTACTAAAAGCGTACTACATACAAACATACATACATATTGTAGATAGATACATAGATAGATAGACATACCAGCAAACATATAGAAAATGAATGAAAAAACGAATGAAATAAACAGAAAATTACTACAACTACACTCGTGCATACACATACATACACACACAGCCATCACATTTATACAGTCAGCCAACATCGAGATAGAAACAACGTCGAACGAAGGAACGAACGTACGAACACAAGCAAGCAAGCACAGCTCTTAACCAAACCAACCATATACACACTCTGCTGCCTGCACATTAATGAATGACAGATGATAAGGGAGGGGGCCCGTAAAGGGTACATTATGAGCACACAAGTTAAAGCATTCTGTATAACAAAATTACAACAAACAGAGTCTATACTGTATATACAGTGGCTAACAACAAGTGAATAAAGAACGTAAATATACTAATCGCTCGACGATACATGGAACATTTAACATTTACTCCAAGATTTTTTTTCGTCTCAGAGGCAGCTGTTGTCCTTTAAACCAACAGGATAGCAATTTGGAAACAAGAACAGCCCCACTAATAATAGATAATAGCTGTCTGCCTTGCTTTATAGTACACTGATGATCTTGTACGATGTCATCGAAATCGATACATATCTGTGATCATGTATTGATTCTAAAAAATCTATGCCTGTGTAGTAGTATTCGGTTTTACTCGAAGTAAAGTACATTAGCTTCATAGCTGTTGGAGATTAATTAGGGCAACAAAGACATCACGTCATGTATGCAGCAGAAGAGAGTGAACAAGTTTGCATATTTCAATTTCAGTGGTTATTCGGTAAACATATTTAGAACTGTATTGACGGATCCATTGTTAAAGCAAAATTCGTTCCATAATTCGTATAATTTTCAATTCAAGACAACTATAAACATAATCATTTAATCTCCCTTATGGTCGCCACTGTTCATTTATAAATTCAAACCGACCGACGTATTAAATAGAAACGAACTGAGCCAAACTGAAGTGAACTGAAAATAACAGAATAGAAATGAAAGGAAAAAAAATAACAACAACAGAATATGACAATAGACGGCAAGTACCGACAATATGTCAGCCTATAAACGTACACGGACAAAAGTCGACACAAGCCAGTACAAGTATTATTGGCTGTTAGCTGCTTATCTAACAAATACGGGTGATCTCTGTAAATTTCTGCGTCCAAGGATATTATTGTTAAACGTTTAAAGGGAAAGAAATGCAAAGTAAACGTTATAAGCGTAAAATATCTGACAGTTAAGTTTGCTTGAGATGGATTATCACAGTGAAATATTATCAAAAGTAAGTTTGCATTTTACAGAGTTCCCATATGTCGTACCATACTGTATGATAGGGTACCCAATAACAATTCAGAAAAAAAAAACGAAATTTACCAACCCAATACAATGAAAAAAGAGAAAAAAAAATAACTTTAAAAACAACATAAGCCAGCAAGCAAACAGAAAACAAAGAGAAAAAAATGGGAAAATATTGTAATAAAAGCAGATCCACATTGAGTAGAGTCGAACTGAAGCACACAGGCAAGCAACGACCGAACGAACGAAAATTTTTTTGTATATCAAATATAAATACACACACATACATACATACATTACATACATTCAGGTATACATATTACTTTTAGATACATACTCTACACAATTTATAACGTGGTAGCAACCGCACATAGGGTTGCCAATTTACTTTTTATGCCATAGTAACAGAAAATATTCTGTTAGAAGACCTTCATCTATTTTGCAGGCAGTAAGTCTATCGATGAAAACAACGATAATACAAATCGAAATATCGTAACAAAATCGGTACATAGTTACGGCATCGAAATTAAAAGAGGCCCGTGATAATTTATTTTCTGTAGAACCTTTGTTAATTCCATGATATAATAGTACATAAACTCATTAGGTCTCAAGCGTAAATCAGGACTTAATATCATATCTTGTGAGTACAAAATATCTAAACTTGAGGGTTTCTTCTTGCCCCTCTTGAGAGAAATGTCAATCTCATGTAAGAATTTATTCAGATTTCGTATTGCATCATCGTTTGCAAATGAGCCAGCTTTGTTGTTACCTTCATCGGTCCCGTGTCCAAGAATTTCTGTGTGACTAGGCATTGAATGTTGCTTTATTTCGAGCCTGAATATAACTTCAGAAATTGGTTAGTGCATAGAACTGTCTAAATGTCAACTGTTTCGAGAAGATTCCACACCAATCTTGTAGCATGATGTAAATCCGCCAGTCAAGATTTGGATAACATTCATCATAATAGAATCGATCTGATATTTTCGTTATTAAACCGATAGAAATGAAACTAATACCCACAAAGTGAATTCATAATATCAGTTGGAGTATCTAAGAAGCCAAACAAATTTTAAAAACCATTTTTTTTCGTAGACCTTTCCCTATCCTAATTGTATTGAAGTGAAAACCTTTGCTTGGGTAACTAGGGATCTTAATCAGATCAAATTGAAAATAAACCGAAATCGGAATAGAATGTCCTGAATATGTACTCTACCATATATGTGCTGGACTTTCTGAATATCTCGTATTGAAACTTCAAAAGTTTACGTTCATGGGTATCGATATTAATTCATAATTTGATTCAATAAAAATCAGAAAACCGTAGTTGTCTGATCGGCATTTCAATATTTTTTTTTTCGTTTCGAACGAAATTCATTCTACGCATTCAATAATTTTATATGAACAACCCCAGGCAACTCTGTAACGAAATAACAACGTTGAGTGTATGAAAGCAGGACAAAGAAAAGCAACGAAGGAACAATCTAACCAACCTACCAACGCAGTCACCATCATTCCATCCATTCATCCATCCAGTCACTCTGCGCCATTTATGTCGTACTATGCTATTACGTACGACAACCGACCCCAGTTTCACAGATAGAACGTACAAATGTCGGTCTCATCAACCAACTAAGCCAGACAGTCGTTCCATCCAGCTATCCAGCCAGCCAGCAAACAACTTTAGTAGAGCCAATGTACAAACGAGCATTAATGTTGATTCTTATTCTTTTTTTCTTTTTCTTTTTTTCTGTTTTATTTTTTTTTTATTATTATTTTCCTCTTCGTTATTATTTCTTTTTTTTTTTTTGTTTGGAATCAGAACAAAATGAAAACTCACTTAAGTAAGTGCACAGTGGGTGGAAAAAATGATTTTTGGTCCTTCAAGTTAAACCGTGCTAAAGACCAATCGAAAAACTTTGAAGTCAGTTTTTGCTACTCAAACGCTTTTCTACTGTGAAATTATCTTTAAAGCAGCAACAAGTCACCTTAACTACGCTTATTATTTGTGAATAGAATGGCTTTTAAATACAGGAAGGCGGTATAGTGTTCGACTACATATTCGAGTACATGCGTAGTTACCTATCTATCTACCATTATAGCCGTTTAGTCAGAAGAAGTACGTGCTGGCTTCCCAATCAAATATGTCCGATACCTGAAATTTAACTTCAAAGCATAGTATAGCATGCTTATGTTAAAAGATTGCGGCGTGACAGTTGTCGCATCTTTGTTTGTTTAAGATATTGGAGCTGCTAATAAGCCAAGACCCTAATCAGCAACGGCGATCACAAAAGCAAGTGAAAAGTTCATAGCCAGGTTTTGAATTTATAAAATTAATAGGCCGCCGTAATCCATCTAGAAATCCCCGTGTATCTTGCTCTCTGCACAGTAGATAACGTCAGCAATGAACATCATACCATAATCTGGCAGCTTCACTCTTTAAATTTCTCTTTCAGAAAATACTTCCCACGGAGTTCGTCCTTTCTAGTCTATGACAGATAGATCCGCAGTCATCCTACTGCCTGAATATGCAGTAACACATTTTAATGAAAACAACAACGTTTGCTTTGAATATTGAAATTTCATCATTTTCATCACCTTCTAACCATTTGTGAACACAGAACGTTCTCTATTCGTTTTCCAGGCCAGGCATGTCAGGCGTACACACTGTGCATTAGAAAATTTCGTTCCCAACTTAAATGAACGTAAATGTCAAGACAGACCAGAATATTAAGAAGAAGAAGAAGAAGAAGAACAAGCACATAAAATGAAAATGTAGAAGAAGAATAAGCACAACCAGAACCAGAACAAAAATAAAAAAAATAAAAAAAAACATTGTAAATAAAAGCATACGAATGAGTACACAACGCTGTAATATTCCCCCTGTAATTTTCTCTTTATTTTTTCCCTTCTTAATGTCATTGTTGTTGTTGCTGCTGTTGTATGTTTTTAAAGAAGGAGGAAATACCATCATCATTCTACTTACTATATAGTATGTAACAATATATACACATACACACACACATAAATGAACGAGGAAAATAACGAAAGAACATATTTTATTATTATGAAGACGACCGACCATACGACCGAATCAAGACTCAACGGAACGGCAAAGGGAAGTGGATAATGAAAAAATATAAAGAAAAAGTAGAAGAAGAAGCAAGCATACACAGAACTTTCTTATACAATTCATTCGATATTTTCGTAGTAAAAAATTTTTATTTTATACCAGCCAAGCCAAGCCAAGCCAAGCCATGCCAGCCCATGCCAAACCAAACCAACCAAAGCAGTTGTTTTTTAACGATGACGGCTGACGGGTACAAATCCAGAATAACAACAACGGCAAGAACAACTATACAGGCATACACACACTCTCGCACACACAGATATTCATTCTGGCATTAGCAAAACAAAGGCAAAATATATACTCAACTGCTGGCTGCTCTACTCTCTATACGAACGAACAAATGGTTGGCAGACTGTCTGTCGGTTCGACAGCTAAGCTCGCTGTTTAGCATGTTGGTGAGTCGTTTCGTTAGTCGACTGTCTGTTGTTTTGTTTGTATTTCTCCACTCTATGAGTGTATATTGCTGTTGCTGTGCTGTTGCTGTTGCCATTGCCGTTGTATTGTATTTGTTTTTGTATTTTTACAACAGAATTATTTTTGTTTTCTTTCATTTTGTGTTGAATTTTATATTGATGCGCAGTTTACTTCGTCCCCATTTTAAATAGTTTGTCTGTGTGTGTGTATGTATTTCGTTGCTGTGTTGTTTAATTTTTATTTTTTTTTCGTTTTGTTTATTAGAGAGACGATGATGATGTTTCATGGCTGTTCCATGGAAGAGTCGACTTTTGTTTTTTGTTTTTTTGTTCTTGTTGTTGTTGTTTACGTTAGCAAAGCTCTTTTGCTAGAAAAGCGTATTTAATAACAATAAAAAGCAAAAAAAGAATCATTGCGGCAAAAGAAGGAACTTTTCGATCGATATGCAAAAGGTCGACTGACTGCCAACACACTAATAGAGATGACAGGTTGGTTGGTTGGTTGGTCGATTTGTTGGCTGGTTGACTGGTTATATGGTTAGCGAAAGGTACTGTTACTTGACCAACTCCATAAGAATGGACAACATTTAAAACGACTCACTAAATATAGGCGTCCTTAAAACTAATAGTTGACCTTTCGATGATGGCAAGTGATCACAATGAAACGGCAAAAGGAGAGGTGGACCGAAATTGAACACAAAAATTATGTTGTAGACGAGATCATAATTGAGGATTATAATTGGAATCAAGATAACACAAACCGTACGTCGTATTTACAGACTTACATACAAAGTAAACATTCAGAATGTATGAATTGTGGATTCTCTTAACATGAATCAGAATATATGCGTATTATTCTGTCTTCGCGGCATAACAATACATTGTGTCTACGATTTAGCCTGGGATACAATAGAAACTAATATCTCGTGGCTAGTATCGCAGCGAATAAAGCTTTAAGCTTTACGTTATAACGGTAAAACTCACTACAATAGATCGACCGACTACAATAGATCACAGATACAGTGACTAGCTTGGGCCACTAATTCTTCTTCGTAGTCATTTGGCTACTGGCTATAGAAAATGTGGAAAAACAAGATTTAAACTCAATCCAAATAAAAACTAATGATTAAAACTCGTATTCTTCAAATTGGACGGAAACATTGGAAATCAATCGGAATAGCACAGTTCATAATACTGGCGGATCACTGTAGCGTCTTTCAGGCGGTGGGAAATATTTTCAAACGGGATATAACCATACTTTCCTATAGCCAGCTATCAAAGCCCTGAACTCCAACGTGGTGATCGATCTCCAAGGCAGTAAACAGTGGCATTCCTGGTAACAGTACAATAGATGAACTGTACGATGGATTCTCGACTTTGCGAATCTCTCTGAAGGCCTTCAAGCTTATAATTGACAATGCAATCGTTGATTCCGCCCATAAGAAATGGGCAGCTTTGGACATGGGCACAACGGCACAGAAAATATGGCAAAAGCTGGACGAAAGGCGCAAGGCAATTGTGCTTAAGCTCCAAAAAAGCTGGGTCACTACGGTCTTGGACATCTTGCTAATGATTTTTGCAGAAGCTGCAGACATGAGGACATGCCCGACACTATATCGTAGATGAAAAAGATATCTAGTCGCCTTCTATGTCATTGATCTGTAGAAACTGTCACGCAAAGACATCGGAAATCTAAATCGTTGCATCAAGTTGCTCGGGGA
This sequence comes from Sarcophaga bullata, assembly GCA_005959815.1. NCBI lineage: Eukaryota > Metazoa > Arthropoda > Insecta > Diptera > Sarcophagidae > Sarcophaga > Sarcophaga bullata. The sequence continues at coordinate 25,457 of QOCX01000183.1, read as the reverse complement.
CCAGGGGATAATGGAAAACTGTGGTATCACAATTCGCCCTATGTGGCCTAAATGGGTACGTCGAATCTCCTTGGACTGATATACCGACCTATCTACCCACACATATTCATATTCAAATTCACATTCATATTTATTTATAATTTAAATTTAAATTACTCCAATCAAATGTTGTTAAAACTTCTGTTTAAGTTGAATGGGTTTTCCGACTCTAGTTAATTGTGTGCAGTTGAGACATAGGTTTGAATAAGAATTATGATAGAATTAAGCAAACGTTCACGGAACGTGCGTTCGATTTTATCATATGAAAAGCAAGACAAATGCTTGCCGAAATTACTTTAAGGATCGGCAATCGCTTTCATTGCTTTTCATATTGTAAAAACTAACGTACTAGAGATCGGCAATGAATCGTTTTTTCGCTACTCATAAGCACTCATTAAATTTTGAATATAAGTGAGTCAGCAATATTAAAATTTAACTATGTACTCTGATTCATTTGTACTCACTCACTACAACGTTGATTTATAAGTACAGGTTGACATCAAACTCATGCCATTCGAAATATGTTTGATTCACAGACCTACTCATTTTGAATCATAACTTTAGAATCATTCATCAGACTATAGTCTTAGTTATTGTTACATTTACAACAAAAAACAAGCACACAAGCAAAAAATACAGAGCAGCAAGCAGAGCAAACACATATCCTTCTAGCGAGTGTGTTAGTGTTCGTACGCGATTCATACTTATTGTGGGATTCTTGTATATGTTGAGTCATGGAAAGTTGAAATCAAAAACAACATGCGTTAGTGTTAGGTATGAGTATGATGAGTACTTTAAACTTTGAATATGAGTAGAGGGAGGGAGGTTCCATGATATTAAAAGAAGTATGAAAAGAAGTATGTTCCGATTCTACTTATCTCTTTAAATACTCAACATTGGTGATCTCTGTAATGTAAGTTGTTCGTTTACGTTAAGTGAACATATGGCTAGAACTAGAGTTACTAAAGTATTGTATTCCATCATTTGATAGCAATTTTACCAAAAAAAAAACATTTCTTTTATATTTTTTTTTATTTTTTAGAATAGAAGATTTACTTACCAAAATTATAAAATGTATGTATGTCTGTTTGCATATATGTATGTATTATATCCACAGTTAGTTAACAAAATATACAAATAGATCTGCAATGAAAAAAAATCCAGAGAGAGAAATGTTAAGACCATTAAGTAACAATTACAATGGAAACAATAAGTTGAGAGTCAGTCAATTAATTATTTTACTTCATAGATTTTCTCCCATACTGTTATTATGCCCATGCTTTCCTATATAAACTGATAAATAGGCCTCCAATAAAAAAAAAGAGAGGGGAAATATTAATGCATATTTGAAAACTTTTCAAAGATTATTGCACACATTAATTTATAAATTCTATAAAAAGCTTTCGAAGCTTTTTTAAAATATGAAATATGCATACATACATGGTATATACATATGAATTTAATACATAGTGAATTATACTGAATTCTAAAGAAGTTTAATTAGGAAAATTAATCAAAGGAATGTGCCGTGCCGTGCGCGCAATAAAATTGCATACATGAAGGAAACAGTATTAGAATATCAGCAAAAAGCTGCATTTCAGCAACCACTGCTCCCATTATAAGTCGCACAACACATGGACAGACAATATTTCTGTCTTCAAAGTTCAACTTGTTTACTTTGAAAATAATTTCAAGTTGCCACATATAAAAATCGGTAAATATGACTTTAGATTTCAAATGAATGAAATGAAAAGAGAAATACAACAACAGTTTGTTTTTGTTTCGAGCATTTTTAAGCGATTGGGTTTTTACTTTTTCGTTAATAAAAAAAAAACAACGTGATTCATTGCAACACAGAGTCATTGTGAATCATTATGTACGTTGGGAACTTAGTTTAACCCTTTATTTACTGTTGAAAATAAAATGTTTAAAAGAGTGCACAGAGTGCCAAATATAATGGACAAAAATTATAATATTGAAATCATGTTGATTAAAGAAACGTTCTTTATGTTGACAAATGAAAAAAATTTTAAAAACCAAAAATATTCCAGACAAAAGATTAGGATTACGTTCTCTGACCCAGCAGAAAATAGCAATATTTTCCCTACCTAGATAATTGCCAGCACAGTCACACACAGAATTTTCTGTTTAACTTTAGATGAATGGCCTTGAATGGCAACCTAATTTCCAGATGGTAATGCTATGTCCCGTTCTTTGTATCTACTATCCAAGTAGAATTGAGCATATCTTTCAATGGCATAGACTCTTGCTTAAAAGATACCCGAGAGTTTCCTCATAGACCTCCAATATTTCGTTCTGGAACCATAGGGACGTTCTTGACCCATCTGTATCGTATCACAAAATTGCCCTTCTTTAAAAGAGTATGTAATTATCAGATTACTTCATTCGTTCTTGTTATTAAGCCTTGTTGCTTAGTATTTCCCAAAATCACAAACAGTTTTTCTGATTCCGTTCAGGAAACAGTTAAAGAGGAAGCTATCAGTTCGATTTATTAGATAATAAAGTCATCTATTGAAGTTCCTTCCAATTTCCTAACAGCAGTTTTCAAAGGTGTGGTCTTTACACCAACAGAGCTTGATATTCTACCTGCTAATCTGTGTACCTTGTCTGGCTTTTCTTGAGATGCCCTCTATATACTATCCAGTGATAGTTCTAGAGATTTTGCATCTCTTTTCTGTGATATTATCTCAAACAGTTTTCGAATATTTTTCCATTTAAAAAGTTTTCTTCTTCTTATACATGGTACTGTAGTGATCTTACCCGTTACTTATATGGCTCACTGTCATGCAACGTCGACTTGTAGATTATCGGTGATATTGCTAAGAATCTCACAAAATTTTTCATTAGCCATCACGTATATGACATCTGCATACCCTTGGAATTCAATACACGCCTCACATTGTTTTATCAAGACTTTATCCACATTAGTGGTGAAATAATTCGCCACCCTGTGGACAGCCTCTATAGCTGTAACTTTTATTATCTCATTTCCTGCATATGTTTTCCCTGAACATGTGTATAGGACTTGTGCCATTTATCTGGCCCCTACTAGCTAACGCCCTATTTATGAAATCGAGACCCCTTATAGTTCCCATCAAATCATCCAGAGCTGTCTCTGTAGGTCTGTCTGCCATATACACAAGCATATTGCAGTGTGACGCTTTAAATGTTTTCAAAATGAAAGACATGAGACTAGTTGCCCTAAAGAATTTTGGGTATTTGGCATTCTGTTTTTTAGCACCACCTCACCATTCGCTACGCAACCCTGTTATAAAGCAGAAATAGTTAGTGTACAACCTTTGTGTCACCGATGTTAAGATATGCAGCCCAGTTACGACCCTTAACTGATGTATTCGATCAAATATCAAATAAAGAACTTGGTTAATTTAAAGTTTCACAGGCAGCAGTAAGCTTTTGTCTTTCCACCACAATTTCCCGAATGTGATCCTGAAGGTTTTCTAACAAATTACTGTTTTTCTGCAATGTTTACAGTGATGTAAACCTCCATACGTTTGTAAAGCGCTAAAATTTTCAGTCTAATCAAGAATTTAAAATATTTTTCGTTGAAGCTTTCGTTTCGTGTTTCACCTGTTTGTAAGTAAACTTACACTGTACATCGTAGGCAAGTACACACCGTACTTGCAACTAATAATTGAGTACTAGCGCATATTTGCGAAAAAAAAAACAACAACAAAAACCAAAAAAAAAAAAAAAACTAAGTAAAACGACAAACGAGCAAAAAATATGTTATAAAACGCGCAAATTTAAAAAGAAAAAAAAATTACGTTTACGAACATGCCAAACGGAACCGAAAGCAAAACAAGGAAAAAAATTTTACAATAAACAAAATATTGAAAGGCATAAGACGAACTAATGATATGCCCTACCGCTGTCAATAATTAAGGAACTTTAAATCCTTTCACTATCACTTCACTTGCTTGTATGCTTGTATGTTTGGCAAACACACACACACACGTACACATACACAAAAAAAGAAATAAAATCGTTTTGTCGTTTGTAGGTGAGGCTGACGATGACGTTTTTGCGTAGGGTATTAGTTGGAAAAGCTAGTGGGTGTTTTTACTGCTACAGCAAGTACAAGCATAATAATAATGGAATACTCTTTTCAGCGACAGTGTTGCCACAGCGCCTCCACAACAAAGCAAAGATAAAAACAATAACAAAAACAAAAACTGACTTCTCAGTTTACCAAAACACACGATTTTTATTTTGCACCACTCGTGTCATTGAGGCACAAAGTGAGTTGGTTGGCTGGTTGGTTAGTCAGTCATTTAGTCATCCTGAATTAAAATACAAACAATATTTAAAAACAAAAAAAAACAAAAAAATAACAACAACAACAACACCAACAATTTCAACAAAACCAAACAACCAACAACAAAGACTAGCTATATCAACAACAATAATAACAGCAATAATAATAATAATAACAGCAACAGCAACAGCAACAGCAACAACAATATGAACAAAAGCAAAATTGTATATGCGTCATGCAATGAAACAAAACACATCCATACTCCAATATTTGCCATGAAAGTCGTCAGCCATATTCGTCAGAGTGCTATTTTAAGTGTTCAAACACCCAAACACACTCTCACTCACACTCACACGCACTCTATTACATGTTTACTCACGTATTCGTATTTAAAAATAAAGGCAATCGCAGCCAGCCATTATTACTGCGACGATGTGGATGAACACACATCTGCTCGAATCGGGTGTATTGTAGTGAAATAAAATGTTCTAGAAAAACAACAACAACAACAACAACAACATGAAGAACTACTACAAAACGAAACATAAAGCAATCACACACCATCAACAAATACGGACTGAAATTGTCGGCAGATGATCGTCGCAGTAAATTGTTGACGATGACAAAAACCAGAAACCGAATGGCAAATAACAATTCAACGCTGCAGCAATTTTTAGTTTTTTTTTTTTACTTTTCTTATTCATTAACTTAAATTTATTTGCAAAGTACTAAATTAGTACTAAAAGTTTTTATAATTTTTTAAATTAATTTAAAACCAACTTATTGAATAATGAACGAAGACAGCATAGAAGAGATGAAGTAACAATGCACGTCAATTCGTTTGATGGTAACAAAGCCACGTTAACGGATCAGTAGAGGCGAATAACTGGCAACATATGTCTTCGATGCTGACTAATTAATTCAATAGATTGATTAGAATCGTCCTTTACTATCATTCCCAAGAAAGTAAATTCCAAGATGCACTATGAATACGGACTTCTTAGCTCCATGAGTAATGTTCTAAAGATATGCCAAGAAATCATTAGGATGAAGGAATAAAATTGCTATCTAGGTGACATAGTTACACAAAATTTTCGACTATCAATAGAGAAAATGTTTACCATTAAGATCTTAATGCAGGTTAAGAGATTGAAAAAATTTTAAAAAAAATTTTAGAGACGTTGTTAATGTCCTGAGATCAGCAATGAGTATTCGAATCACACTCATAATTTCTGATACTTATTTTAATATCATGGAACCTCTCTCTACTCATATTCAAAGTTTGATGTACTCATCATATTCATACTTCACTTAATGCGAATGATGTTGTTGACTTCGACTCTCCATTACTCAACATATACAAGAAACCCAAAATAAGTATGAATCGCGTACGAACACTAAAATACTCACTAGGAGGTTAGGTGTTTTTGCTCTGCTTGCTGCTCTGTCTTTTTTGCTTGTGTGTCTTTTTTCTTTTGTTGTAAATGCAACAATAACTACGGACAGTAAATTTTGATGAATGATTCTAAACGTATGAGTCAAAATGAGAAGGCCTATGAATCAAACATATTTCGAATGGTATGAGTTTGATGTCAACGTTGTACGCATACTCATTGCAACCTGTACCTTATAAATCAACATTGTAATGAGTACGAATGAATCAGAATACATGGTTAAATTTCAATATTGTTGACTCACTTATACTCAAAATTTAATGAGTGCTTATGAGTAGCGTAAAAACGATGCACTGGTGATCTTTGGTCGTTTCATTTAGCAAATACACATGCATGCAAAGAAAATTAATTATAAATAGCAACACATGAGGGATAAAATTAAATTTTATTTTAAAATAAAATTCAATTTCGCAGTCTTCTATGCTCTACAGAGAGCAGAATCAAGTCAAAATGGATATTTCCCTCGCAAGCTCACCACACCATACTACCACATCTTTTTTAGTGTTCATTGTGACTTAACATCTATCTGCGAAACTTCATCTGGGTTCATTCATTCAATTTAGCATATTATTGCCATTCGTAATAGACTTTTTATCGCCTTTATAGGCTTGAGAAATTGTTCAATTTTAATTCATAAAATTTTACGCTGTCAATTCATGTGGCCCTTATATCTCAAGTTTCTTCAACTGTTTGTTGATCAAAGCCTATGCTCTTAGCAGCTATGTACCTATGTGCCGATCTTTTTTAACTTTTACCATGGTCTCACCATGGTTTACAAATCGAACAACAACAAACCTTTACGCTGGCTTTTTTCTACGTACAGACGATGCTGAAAACTTTTCAAATTTTTCCAATAGAATGCTATGCATACTTTCCTACAATACAGATATCTCTTCTTCACAGATTAAAGCTTTAAATGAAGGCTTATACAATAGCTGATGTGTTCTCAATCAGTTGACGGATAAAGCCAAATACCTCTCTACTATTTTACTTACAGTTTTCAACTGATGAAGATGAACACAAATCAAATACGATTGATCATAGAAGAATTTGGTCTGAAGATGTTTGTCATGATGGTTTTTAAAGATAAATATTCTTGTAACTTTATATCAACAATACACTTACATACATATTGTAAGCAAATACATCTAACAAATCAAAATTTTTGCAACTGATTTTGAATTCTCCGAAAAAAAAAACAAAACTTTAATTTGTTTGATGATCTCTGCCAGAAAACTAATTAATTTAAGATTCATTGAGAAAATAGAATACGTTCCATAAACGCAAATAAGTGTTTAAAAACAACAAGAATTTAAATTAAATTTTCCTAGAAACGGAATTAAAACTTTTTACTTCACTTTGCATTTTAATTTTCTATTCCTTGTTTTTTCTTTTATTTTTCCTTCTTTTTTGTCCCGAAATATCTTTTCAAATATTTTTTTTCTTCTTATTTTAACAAAATTGTATGATTTAAATTACAACTCTGGGCTTCAAGTACATCCTTGGATTTGTGCAAATAGTGTTGCCACGTTTTTAGCTTTAAACAATAATTTCATGTATTTTTAGTTTTTCTTTCGTTTTTTTTTTTTTTGTTTTTTTTTCTGTTAAATTTTCCTCGTTTAATATATTTTTTTTTGCATTTTTTTCTCTCTCTTTTTGTTTCACCACTCGTTTATATTGGGTTAACAATTTCATCATCATTTATAAAAGCAGTATAACGAACAAAAAATTATAAAAAAAAAATGAAGACAAAAAATAAAACCAATGGAAAAAACATTGAAACGAACAAAAAAGAGAAAAAAAAACGGTAAAATACCAGCAACAGCAACAGCAACAACAACGTCAAGTGAAGAAAAAAAAAGTATAAAATACTGTAAGTGCTATAATCAACCAACGTGGGTTCGTTATAAAGTTGACTTTTATAGGGTGATACACTCATCAGAAACATTTTAAATGCGGACCTTTTTTTGTACAAGCTATGGTCATAGGCTACTTTGTAATTTGTCCGTAAACGATGGCAAATTTAATTGAATCACAATCAAAATTATTTACTTTGAATTTAAATTCAAATTAAATGGTGGTCTCTTCTCTTCTCTTGTTGAACAATTGTTTAATATTGTTGTGATGTTGTTTGAAAATTATGATATACTCTACGTACAAATTATGTCTTTCAAATGTAGCATAGCACCCAGTATTTTACTTTGTTATTAACAAACAAATACGTTCGTATACACACAGTGAAATACACACATACAGACAAACATTTTGTTCATTTTGAAAAGCACAGGAAAAAATATCGTTCCATCAACGCAACTGACTGCTTGGCAGTCTGACTGACTGCAAAACCACCATAAATGCCACCACCAGCACCACCACCACCATCAGCGCAATTACATTCACCAAAACGGCAGACTTCCTTCCATTCAATGTAATGAAATAAACATTCAAACAACAGCCAGCCAACCAACCACCCACCCAACCACCCATCCAACTTATCAAAACCCACTACAACGCCATACGAACTGTGCTGTGCTGTGCAGAACTGAACTGAACCGAGCTGAACTACATACAGAACAAAACAAAAATAATAGGAAAAAGGAAAACAAAAAATAAATGATGATTACGACCGACTATGAGTAGTCGAGTCGAGTCGAGTCGAGTCGATTCAAATCGAAGCGAGTCTAGTTGGTGAAGTTAACCTATTCACCAACGGAAGGTAAATAAAATACACACTCATACCACTACACGAACAGTGCACAGACATAAGCATCGTACATACATATATACACTCACACTCAGTGACTAAACCATTAACCGTTAAAGGCAACAGCATACACAAAAGATGAAGAGGATACACAGAAACAAACATGCATGAAAGAGAATAGGCAAACTCATCGAACCGAAAACGTAGCCCACCATCACCACCACCACCACCACCATCACTATCACCCACTCACTTAACTCCCAAATGGCAAGACAAAGTGAATCGAAACGACAAACAATTTTACTAAAGGACTCACGAAACGTTCGGCCGACCCTCCGACGTACAGAGCATATGACACGACGACTGCCGCCTGACTTAACCGAAACCAAAAACCATACAAAACTGAACATAAGAGATATGAACGTGTATGTGTATGTATTCACTTTGTTCTATGTATACGCGTACGTATGGTGAGGAGGCTGCAAATGCTTGTGACTGACTCACCGAAGGATACAGACTCGACTGCAGATACACAACAAGGGCAACAACAGTCACAGCAATAGCTACTTCAGCATCATCAGCATGAACATCATATAATAAACCAAAATATACTTCTCTCTCTCTCTCTCTCTCTCTCTACATCTATCTCTCTTTTACACACATACATCCATACATATTTATGTATGTATGCCCACAAAGTTACATATACACTTAAATTTGCTCATTTATTTACAGACACACACACACACACACCACTTAGAGAGAACACAAGGCATCAACAACAACATCGCTATCAGCAGCAACAGCAGCAACATCAGCTTTAGAGCAGCACAGAACACTCGTCCTTTTGTGCTTTGGAAAAACACACACAAAAATTGAAGATATTTATTCATCAGTTGAATAAAGTATACATACATACACACACACATACATACATACAGAGACACACATTCATTCAATCTACACTTACTTGGGCTAATGCTGTACAACTGTGACGATTTGAACGACAACACTAGGTATGGAGGAACGTAATCTCTTTGTTTTTTCCCTTCTTTTTCTCCATTTGCTGTTTTACTACGTTGGTCGGTACAATTCCATTTAAGCACTTTGCTTAGGAAGAAAAAAAAAAGAAGAAAAAAAATGACGATGACAATTTAACCAAGATAAAAGGCGCCCAAATATTTATCTCATCCCATTGCCTGACAACCAGGCCAGCCAACAATTCTAGACATTAACTAGAATTTCTTCAATTCAATACCACCACCCCCCACCCCTTTCACCACAGAAAAACAAAACAAAACAAAAACTGTCTTCTTCTTTGGCATGAACGAACATTCAATATCTTTTCGTTTTTTTTTTTTTGTTTTCGTTTTTAAGATACTGAGATCCACAAATAGAAACACACGCACACATACACACACGTATACACACACACAAGGAGTATATTCTTCTTGTAGAAATTTATTCTGTTACGAAATCGCAGAACCGGACAAGAATCAATTCAAATCCAAAAAAAAAAAATGCTTGACGTTACGTTCAAATAAATTGAAATAATAGAACCACGATTAAAGATGTTTGTAGAATCACTTTACATACATATGTACATACATACATTCATATATCACTTGGTTTTAAGTGCTATTTAAGGTTGTAAGCCCTCCCACCTTTTCGTTTTGTGCCAATGGTATTCATAGTAAATGTCTCTTGGTGTACTTCTCCTTGTTCCAAGAGCTTCTTTAAATTGAAATAATAGAACCACGATTAAAGATGTTTGTAGGATCACTTTACATACATACATATGTACATACATACATATATCACTTGGTTTTTAGTGCTATTTAAGGTATTCATAATAAAAGCCTCTTCGTGTACTTCTTAAACCTATTCAGTGCGGCACGTCTTTATCTCCTTGTTCCAATAGTTTCTTTGCGATGCCCGTAGGAAAATTTAAGCAACCTATTTGCTGTTTAAACACACTTTAAATACATACATACATACATACATACATAATTGGTCATTACAACCCTTCCATCAGTTTTACGACCTAGCTTGTCGCAACCACTTATGCGGTATACGTGAGTGGTGGGATCTACAGTTTAAAGTCGACTGCGAACGACAGATTTGTAAGAAATTTTCAAGGCAATTTTCTTGACTGTCAGAGTTTTTGCCAGAAATCTGCTGAGTGGAAGTCGCCGAAGCAATATTTCGTTTTGTTAAAGATGTTCTGGGGTTCGAACCGTGGCTATGGCTTCACATACTACCTAGTAGACTACAGCGACTTTAAATACATTTCAAATCCTCAATACGTGAATGACGCAATTGTGGAATAACAATTCCTAGCAAATTATTGGAAAAACAAAAAAAAAATTACTCTTTTAAGGCACTGAGATAAGCACATTAAGATGAAATTTGAGTCATCCTTCCCTTGTGTTCATACGGTTAAAGTTGAAACAAAAACTCAATAAATTTTTAAGCATAAAACGGCCTTCAACGAATTTAAAACACCCTCTGCTGTATAAGCAAAACTGATTACGTCATAGAAAGTATAAAAAGCAGATGGCTTTGCTAAGAAAACTCGCTTAACCAAAAACTGTAATTCATTAACACAAATAAAGAACGAATAATATCAGTCATCAAAGATACCAACTATAGCGTTATTTGTTAAGGAGCTTTTAGAAAGCAGCATCAAAACCAACTTGCTAAGGGTGATGGTGGTAGTTAATGCAGAAGCGACGTCGACTACGGAGACGAGTTGAATGCAAAAACTTGAACTGTCAGTTCAGAAGAGATAGAAAAATTTCACATGAGGGGGGGGGCGAACGAAGTCGATGAAATGATAGTGGCGATAGAATGGAGAAGAAGAAGAGAACGGGTGTGCGATAGCATTGTTGATTAAATTTCTTGTACGATGCTAAACAAAAATTGATGAAAATGAAAATGAAAATGAAAGAATATATTCTCTATTCTCTATTTCATTTTGTTCTCTGTATATACACACGTACATCCTCTTCTTATCCTCCCCCAATTGTGTGTGGTGGTAGTATTGGTGGTGGTGGTGGTGGTGATGGTGATTGTGGTGTCGTCTCACTACCACTGCTGTGATGATGTCTATGCACAGATGTCTGAGAGGAAAGAATATAATATCGCACAAGAAAAGTAGAATAGTCCGATGTACACATGCATAACACAGTCAAGTCAGGGTTGGAAAACGTTTTATGAAATAATTTATGAAATTGTGTTAACTTAACTTTGGTTATGCGATAGTTATGCGTGGGCACTAGACAATTGATTGTCCAATTGACTGTTATGCTGTTGAATGAGTAAAAAGAGGCTTCAGTAAAGCATTTTAAGTGTAAATGATCGCCTTCTTGGAAAGAATTAAGGCCAATAAAAGTAATTCTAGTTAGTTTTTTTGGAACAGAGTATGTGTTGTTACTGAATCATGTGGAGTTTATGTGAAGTACTGGCTAGTCTTCAAAGGAAACCTTATGCTATAGATTGGGACACGATTAGAGAAGTAAACTTTGTGGCGTATCACAACAAGCTATAAGGTTTCCTTATCTTAATGAGCTTAAGGTCTTAGCCTACTTCCTAAGGGTATTTTATCGACTTTTTTTAAGATAATTTTATTTAAACAAACGACTTTTTTTGGGTACAATTATGGTGAAGCCCAGCATTGGGACGGCAGCCTGAAGACGGTCACCTTAAAATCTGGCCACCATGATTTGAGTAGCTAGGAGGGTTTGATAACAGAAATCGAAATGGAATCATAAAATATGCTACTGGCTATAGCCTGAACTAGGATATTTTGAAAAGGTCAACTAATAACAAAATGGCGGAGTTTTGAAATTTTTTTTCTTCGTTTCTATTTCAAAAATATCCTTGTTGAACTAAAACCAATCATCTTAGGCACACTGTCAAAAAACTCATCTTAGGAACACTGCCGAAAAAAGTAATTTCGAGGAAAACGAAAAAAAAAAGAAGATTACCAACTTAATTTGATGGCTCTAAAGTAGCTAAAACCGTGAAAAAATTCGATTTATTGATAATTTGGAATATTAAGCCCTTAACCAAGCCTTTTTTTAGAAATTACTTCTAAGAAATCAACTTGCAAATGCATATGGCATTTAATGATCCCCTAATCAACCCAGATCAGACATCAAAACGAAAGATGAGAAAAATATTTCAACGGCGACTTTCTTTCAGAAGGTTTCTGGCAAAATTCTTAGAGTACATGAAATTTGCATTAAAAATTCCTCAAAAATCTGTCTTTCGGAATCGACTTTAAACTGTAGGTCCCGCCACTCTTGTATAAAAATTAACGCTCACAACATAAGTGGTTGGAAAAGCTAGATCGAAATCCTGACTGAGTCATATTTAGTCATAATTTCACATTCCAACTCGCATTCTGGCCATGCAACTGAAGTTGATTTGTCCTTAGATGTTATCAATTTCAAAATGAACACATTTCTCCCGGCTCTGACTAAAACAAAAAAGAAAAAGAAAAGAAAAAAGTATGCGAATGAACTACAACAACAAAAACTTTTGTTTGAAACGATGATGTTGTACAGAAGAAGAATAAGAAGAACGACAAGAGATATTTAATATGAACCCTCTACCACTACTACAGCCAACAACTCTAAAAATTATTCTCGTATTTATAACGCTTTATGCAAGCAAGTCTGAATAACAAACTGTATATGAAAGTATAAAAGTGTATGAGCGTGTGTGTGTGTATGTGTGTGTGTGTGTCAAAATGTATATTATTAAGGATATTCTCCGTTCTATGTACGTTATAGCTCGTCAGTGTTGTTCTATTATTTTACTGTAATTCTTTTTCTGTTTCTTTTTTTCTCTCTCTCGCTCTCTCTCTTTTCTTTTAGATTTCTAATTCTTATATTCACATTGTTATGTGTGCGTGTGTGTGTGTGTGTATGAGTGTGAGGTTATTCTTTTTCTTTACTGTTTCATTTTCTAAATAAAAATCGAATGGAAAAGACAAAAGATCTTTAAAAGGATGTGGAAAAGTACGTTAGAATTTCATAAGAATTTAAAAGGTTTTCATGAAAACAATTCAACTTTGCTTATCGGTACACCCACCACAGAAGGCAATAATAACAGAAATAACAGAAATTTAACAAAAAAAAGAAAAAAATTAAAAAAATTAATTCATTTATTATTCTACATTGCAGATACCGTTACAGATGCATGCATATAACAGGAATAATACCGTATTTTATAAGATTAACTGAGGTGATCATGTTGTAGCAACTTGTTGCAGAAAATTCCTATAGAAAGTTTAAATAGATTGTATATGTATGTATGTGTGTATGTATGTATGTATGTATGTATGTATGTATGTATGTATGTATGTATGCATGTATGTATATATGTATGTATGTATATATGTATGTATGTATGTATGCATGTATATATGTACGTATGTCTGTATGTATGTATGTATGTATGTATGTATGCATGTATGTATGTATGTATGTATATATGTACGTATGTCTGTATGTATGTATGTATGTATGTATGTATGTATGTACTATGTAATAATGTATGTATGTAATGAAGTATTACGTATTATGTAGATGTATGAATGTAGTATGTATGTATGTATAGTTGATATGTATGTATGTATGTATGTATGATGTATGTATATGTATGTATGATGTATGTATGTATGAATGTATGAATATATGTAGTATGAATGTATTTATGTATGTATTAACATAATATTTATGTATGTGTATGTAAATGAATGTATGTAGTGTATGAATGTAATGTATGTAATGTATGTAATGTATGGTATATGTATGTATATATGTATGTATTAGTATGTATTGTATGCTATGTATGTATTATGTAATGCATGTATGTTTATAGTATATAAAGCTTACTATTTACTATTTAAATAATCAAAAAAAAGCCATTCTATTTCACTTTCTATCGTGTTATCAAATAGTTTGCAAAATCAATAAATTTTTAAAAACTTCGTTGATGCCATTCCGTTAACTGTTGCCGCAATAGGAATACTTCACCATAATTTCCAGCGATGGCTGTGGAGTGTCCTTGACTGTGCCTAGAGATGTGCATTTTCCTGCAGTTTTTACGGCTAACACTCTCCAAAGCTGCTTGCAATATGACACAGGCATACGTGAGAGATGGCACGCATACAAATTTATTAATTAACTTTAATGTTCCAATCTCCTCCTACGTTTGCCATTTTTTTTTTGATATTTTCTAAGTGTTATCATTCAAAACTGTTCTGCCATCTAGAAAAAAAAGCCAAATCACAGCTAAAACCTTTTAATGCTAAGCAGAATATAATTCCCCCCGGCTCCTGGCAGATGTGCAAGAATTTTGTAATCATAGACAGCCTGAGTTCACTAATAGTGGGTAGGAAATGCCTAAAATATTGTTCATCACAAAACATTCCATTGCAGAGGCGCTAACAACTCTTCCACGCCTTGTAGTGTAGTCCGAAACATCGATCGCCGTACGCAAACGTCAGCCGGATAGATCCTGAATATCAAGTTCAAGATGTATCTCTCTAATTACCGCAGTATTAGCATGAGCGATGAGTTCATCGTTGGAACCAAATCAGTTTCTTTCAAGCCATTGTCTCAGCTCGGTTCTAAATACGAAGAAGGAAATTGTGTAGAAAATAAAGCCTATTTCATGGAATTATTTCGTGCAAGAGTTTGTTTGCCATAAATGTGTGTGAAACATAAACCAAATGGTGCAAACTTGTTCAAGTTTTGACAGAAATCAACTGGCAGATATCTGTTGACAGGTGCAGTGTTGTGTATTCAGTTGAGCAACGAGAAACTCAAATTTAAAAAAAAATTTTTAAAGAAAAAGACCTCTCGTGCGATGAAACTAATACTCTACAAGACGCTCATCCTACCCGTGCTTCTTTATGGCGCAGAGGCATGGACCTTATTAAGCACCGATGCAGCAGCCTTGAGAGTATTCGAGAGAAAAGTCCTACGTTAGATCTTCGGTCCAGTGCGAGTTGGCGAAGATTTCCGCATCCGATACAACAGTGAGCTGTATGAGCTCCTCAACGACATGGACGTTGTGCAGCGTATTAATATCCAGCGGCTGCGTTGGCTCGGCCATGTCGTTCGAATGGAGGAGGATGCTCCGGCGAGACGGGTATTTGATGCGGGGATCTGCGGAAATCGGAGAAGAGAACGACCTTGTATCCGTTGGAAGGACCAAATCAAGGAAGCCCTGTCATCGATTGGTTTGACCAACTGGCGTAGGCGCGCAAGAAGCAGAGGCACTGAAAGGATGTGTTGTTAAGTCAGGCGAAATCCATTAATTGGATTGTGAATGGACAATTAAGTAACTAATTCAGTTGAAGTAGATCTAACAGATGAAATGCTTGTCAAACTGATGATTTTGAAACTATTAAATGGATAACCGATGCAATAGACAAGATTTTTAATGGAAACCAAAGAAATCTTGAGGTTTTTGGAACGGAAGGTAGCATGATGTTGGCAGGACAATTTAACATTAAATTTTGTTTATAAAACTTCATAAACACTGTATGTTCAATAAAACTTTTCTTAAAAGTATTTCTATGGCTACTACTTGCTAATCCACTTCAAATTGTTAGATAGCCGATTTGTATTTATTTTCCTGTCTACTCAGACCTGCTAGCAATTAATTTAACCTGAACTTCTTGTACAAAAACCTTGTGTCTTCCCTTTCTGGCAATGCCTCCTCAAGTACACTTAAATATTGTGTCTCCTCTTCCCTTCAGTTATCTCCTTAAAATGTCTTAAATCTTGCCTTAAACCACTGATAACTTAATCCATTTAAAAGGAATTTTATTTAAATCCTACCTACTCTTACCTTCTTCAACATAAACTCTGTCTAAGGAGAAGTGATGAAAAAAAATGGAAAAAAAGTGAAAATAAATTCCGAATTTACATTCCGCTAAATCAACAAACATTTAAAAATGCACAAAAGCACAAAAATTAAATAAAGAAATGAAAAAAAAGAAAAAGAAAAAGGAAAAATCAAATAGAAAGGAGAAAGAAAAAGAAGAAAAACCTTCTTCTTAAGAAAAACTCAGAATTTTAAATGAACACACAAATTGTTGTGACGAACACGTTCGTTGTAGTGTGTGGCTTAGTGTAGCGGTTGTAAATGGAGTTAAAACGGTACTTTTGCCATTACTTTAAAAGTGACTGCTTTAATCAGGGGTACAGCTCAAGGTAGCTTAAATGTTTACAGCAAAGAAAAGAACACACTCAGATACTTGCAAGGCTGAAAGTGCTACTGCTGCTATACCAATACAAAAGCAGGATGCATGTTAAGAGGAAGAAAACGAGTCAGATTTGGTACCATAAGTTTTAAAACATTCTGGAGAAAATATATACGAATACATTTAATAACCCCTCTGAGTTTGATATCATACAAATTCGTTGCCTATTTTGAAGCAATTGAACCAATTTCTCGAACATATTTCAGTTAATCTAACTTTAAAGTGCTCAAATACTGTCAGTACGATACGATACTCTTCATATAAAATAAACGTATGTACTCGTATGTAACTACAGTGAGCGTCAAAAGAAATTCTACATTAAAAAAAGTATACATTAAGAAATTACCGTTATTTTTATTATTATTTCATTAACAGTTTTTAAAATTGAAACAAAAAAAAAAAAAAAAAAAAAAAAATTACAAAAATTTCTAAAAATATTTCAAATTTTTTCGTGCACTTTCCTTAAGGGTAAAAGTAGAGTTTGATGATTGTTTGAATTTAATTCTTAGTATACAGTTTCTTTTGATGCTCACTGTACGTAAGTGTGTACGTGAGTGTGTACTTTAAGTAAATAAATACAGTTATAGTTAGTACTTCCGTATTGCCTGCTTTAAATACGTGCAACCAATCATGCCACTCAACAACTTCTGAACATTGTAGCTACTTAAACCTTAATGGTCGACTTCTCAAGCATTTTGTAACAAAAATTTAAAATTTTTTCCTGTTTTTATACCTAAACAATCTTCTTAAGAAACTTAAACTATTTAACGAAGGAATTAGAAAACAAGGTTCTGCAAATGTCGAAGAAGAAGCAGAGTATTGTGGTTAATCGCTTTGAATCTGTTTCATGGTAAGACTGAAGAGAAAAATTAAAGGCACTGACAAACAGTTTCATTCTGTAAGCAATTTAGCCTTTCGCTGACGAATCGGTTATGAAAATATGTACTCTTTGAGGTATATTAAGACTCAGTGACATTAATCCTCTTCATCGTCATCTTACATGGTTTTTTTGTTCTGTGATTTTACGCCTTTGCATGTAAGTTTCTTTGGCTTCTAAAAATATGTTCATGCCAGCTGTTCATTGGTCATCTTGGTTTCTTAAGCCTCAAAGTTTTCACTCAAGGGTACTCCTTGCTATACTATCAGACTTTCTTCTAATGCATGACGATCACTTCTATTACCAACGTTTAATTATTCCTACTTGGGTGCAGAAGTCGCCGTTGTCTGGTAGTAGTATGTTGAGGCCATGATTCAAGCCCAGGTCAGACATCTACAAAGAACCGAAGTACAAAAAAATATTCCTTCAGAGAATTCTGTTCGCAGATATCTGGCATAAATTCTGCGAGTAAAAAAAATTGCCATGAAAAGGATTCTCGGAAATCTGTCGTTCGGGGCTGACTTTAAAGCGTTGGTTGTACCACTCATGTGTACAATTAAAACACACAACATAAGTGGAGTCAGTAGATGGCGATACTGACTGAAGTGTTGTAATGACCAATTATGTATGTAAGTATGGATGTATATGTGGGTGTTGAAATCGCCATAGTCTAGTAAGTAGCATGTTGGCTTATTAGACGCGATGTCTTGGTTCAAACCTCAGGTCAAACATCTTGAACAACACGAAATGTCTTCTAGTAAAAACTCTCAGAGTAAGGACATATCATGCCAACTTTCTCAAAAAATTTCTTGCTTGGAGTCGGACTTTATACTGTTGGTCCTGCCACTCATGGATAAAATAACCACAACATGGGTGGCTGACCAAATAATAATAATAATAACCAATTAAGTAAGTAAGGTTAGGTTTAGTGTTGCTCATGGTGGGATGTCTGAAAGGAAATATGCAAAGAAAATATTAAAATTTCTTTGGACCAGCCTTTGCTAATTGCTATGAAAAGGCTTCAGAGATTAATTATTCGGATTCCACATTAAAAAGATGCTAACAACAACACCACCTATATTGTTTGCATAGCTATAAGGTAGGAGCTCTTTGAAAATCGCTCCAAGGAGACTGTAATACATTTCAGACTGCTACGACACCATTTCCATTTCGTGTCAAAAGCGAAGAAAAAATAAACCATGCCCTTGAATACTTAAGTAATTTTTATGATCCTAGATTTTTTGTTGACTCCTTTCCTTTGAAAAGCCGGCGGATTCAAATTCGTTTAAACCGTTACTTTTCACTTTCAGACCGAGTATCCATTCGTTGATTGTCTACATCAAGTAAACTTGCCGTCATTTTCTATTTTCTACTCGATAGACTACATTTGCAAAACGTTTTTACCTCATCACTTCCTTTTCCTGTTACAACGTAACGTAACATTCGACCAATCGTTTCCTCGTTCTTAAAACGTAAAAACTCTTCCTCCTTCTATCCAAAACAAGTTGACTTGATAATGGCTACTGAAATTTCATTTCATTTCAGTTTTTTTTTTTACTTCACTTTTAAATACATTTTAAGACATTGCAAACAGTTGTTGCTACTGTTGTTATTATTATTATTGTTGTTGTTGTTGTTGTTGTTGTTGTTGCTGTGAAAGTCCTTAAGATATTTACTACTTGAGTAAGTTATAGAAGCAGAACAAGAGCAAAAAAGACTCGGTATTTACTCGTGTTGTGCATATTTTAATTGTTACGTTTTCTCTTGTTGTTTGTCTGTCCTTTCGTCTGTCTGTCTCTCTGTCTGTCTTTCTATTTTTTTCTTTAAGAAGAAAATTCTTCTTCTTATAGAGTCTGCAAGAAGTCTTACTTTTGTGAGTTTTTTTTTCTATTTCTTTTGGGTTTTATTTGCACCCGAAATTTTTTGAAGTTTTTTTTTTTTTTTGTCGAAAAGTATTTCCATTTAAGTTTCCTTTAAAATTTTAATTCTTATGTTCTCAGAAGTACGGGTAGTGCAAGTTGGGGATTCGTTTTCGATAGTATAAAATTGAACTTTCAGTTAATCTTTCTTTTGTGTTTTTCTCACCATTAGTCTTCAATTCTACCGCCGTATGAAAGTAATAAAAATTTCTGATAGGCCTGTGTTTATAGAACTCAGAATGAAATTATTAGAAGGTGGTTTGATATCCGATTATCTTGTCACATGTAATAAAACTTCAGTTGTTCAACAGAAAACATTGCCATTTTAAGGAAAATCATTAGACCTCTAGGCTCAGCAAAAACGAAATTTTGTCTGGATCAGTAGCCTGTAAAGATTTGCTTTCTGTTTGTGTATGTGTTTCAAACAATCAGCTACTAAAAGCTGTTAACGTGTATTCCTACTTTCAATTGTGACCTTTATTTACTTACTTAATTGGCCATTAACAACCCGATTAACGGATTTCGGCCAGCTAGGCGCCTCTGCCAGTTGGTCACACCTATCGATGACAGAGCTTCCTCCTTCCTCCTTCCTTCGAACGGCATGGCGCGGGCAGCGCAGCCGTTGGATTCTAATATGCTGCGCAACGTCTATGTCGTTGCTGCCTTGGCGGAGCTGCAGGAATTGCTTAACGTCATGCCGCATAGCCTTATCAACCTTCGTAGGTATACCGACCCTTTTAGGCTTTCGAAAGCTGCCTTATAGACGACAAAAAGATGGTGTGTGACTTGTTTTTCGTGGGCCTTTTTAGGATTTGACGTTGTGTGAAGATCTAGTCGATGGTGGACTTGCCAGGTATGAAGCCGCACTGATTAGATTCATTCAGTGTTTTGACGAGTGGCTTTAGTTATTCACACGCCCGTACGAAATGTGTATGCGATAGGGAGAAGGCTTACACCCTTTAGTTGAAGCATATCGTAGAGTCTTCTTTTTCATTTCATTGAGATCTATACTGAGAACAATTGGCAAATTGCCGAAAGCGTTTGGCCTTAGAGACGATTTGTAACAACTTTGACCAGTGCGCAGTTCCAGGAACTGTTTATACTTTAAATTAATGCCCCAAACCCATGAAGAACAATTTTGTTGGTTAACAAATCCACTCAATAGGAATATGCACAAGTCGATGGCCCCAGTAATTCGTTAATAGGAAGAGATTTTATGGATATGTAATGTTAGGTTATGTTGTGTAGCACCACCTCATATAAAAACATGTTGAGTATTCACTAAGGCCAACATATCAGTTACAATGTGTTGCTCCAATCCAATAAGTTATAAAATGAACGCCACTAAGAGAAGAGAGGAAGAGTAGTCACACAGAGTTACTTAAGTTTATGCCAGGCAATGTCAAACGAACATGCGTATCTACTACGAAGAATATCGTGATTATAGAAATCACATAATAAATGTCAAGTCGGGAAAGAAAAACGAGCTGTTCCATCCATTCATTGAAGTTAAGCAATCTCAACCTTGTGGTCTAATCGGTTCACTTTTCTAACCTGGAAGCATTAGTTAATCGAGAGCACACCTACGCTCAAACATATAAAGGGGTTTTGCCGGGTATTATCCCCAAGAAGGCCGTAGATCGATTCTTCATATTCCAGGAAAATAGGCGACATTCTTGGACAAGTTGGAAAGAGATTTTAGGGCGGCTTAAATATCATTACTTAAGTTTTTTACAGTTAAGGAAATGCTTAGATAAAGTTCAGACGAGGTATTTATTTAACTAGTAGCTACAATATTACTCTTTGCGGCTTAATAATAGCAACGAATAGCTACAAAGCCTAGTGTATTGTGTCCTAAATCAGAACATTAAGACGTTAAGTAGCTTTCTGTTCATAGCACGTGCTCAACCTCAATTAAAAACCCTTTAGTGATGTTCTTCCCATTCAGTTGCTGTAATAATGCCTTTTAAAAGTGAACTCAAACCCTAAATACATCGTAGATTGTTTTTTTGTCTTACTTTGTGTTGAGGTGTACGAATACTTTTAAGAAGTTTCAGCAGCAGCAACCATTTCCGTTTCCCTTTTTTGGAAAGCGTCGTCTTTTCTTTTTTCTTTCTGCTCCATATGATGTGGCACAAAGATTTTTAATTAAATTTATCATAATAAAACATGTGTAATGATATTTTATTTGTATACATTGTTGTTGTTGTTGTTGTTGTTGAAAAAAAGACATACAAAAAAACAGTTACAGGTCTACAACATTACAACCAAGAACAAGGAGAGGAGGAGAACAATATGTGAAACAAAATTTATTTCCTGACGCTCTGTAATTGTCTTCGTTTTTTTCTCTTCTAAGGATTACATTCCTATAAGAACTGTTTTCTTAAGACGTATCTCTTTACTTAATAATGTTTTTGTTGTTTTTGTTCTTAAAAATATTTCAATATTCTGTGTAAATTCAATTCAAATTGTAACATGTGTCAGAAGAGTTTTTATTTTCATATTCTCCTACTGAATTCTTAGTTGATAATCCTTTTGTAGATTTGTTTGATGTGAATGTGTTTGTGTTTGTGTTTTATTTTGTTGTTTATAATATTAGATAGACAGACAGTCTGTGTGTGTTAAATAACAATGAATGGAAATGAATTGTAAATAATTCGTTTACTTAAGGTAAGTGATACTTTCGTGTTTTTTTCTATTTTCAATTACATCTAGAAGTTCATTTATGGCTCAATATGGCTCAATATGGCTCAATATGGCACAAAAATTAAATGAAAGTATTATACGTTTACTACAACATAGCGTCGTAGATTTTTTTCATTTATATGTTACAGAACGCTCTAGACTGTTATCGTCAGTGCTTATTTCGTTGGTTTGTTGAAAACGTTGCAGCTTAGGTTGACTTAAATAGTTGACTCCTTAAACTGTTAAGGTCACCTAGCCATTGGCTACTTAGGTCATAGTCGGCATATTTGTGTAGCAGAAATTATTATCCAACTCGAGAATGCAAGGTCCTTGTAGGAAGCCATCCTGACTCTAAAGTAAGAATTACTATTGAAAAATTAATTTAAAGATCATAAAAAATGAATCAAGAACTTCCACAACAAGGCTGGCACTGATGCATGAAGTGAAACATGAGATTTTTTTCTCTCAGATCCATAGTTCCAACGGGGCAGTGTTCTAGAAAACCGCTACAGTGCGACGGATGGTCATGTTACTTGAGAAAAAAAAACAATCAATCCTTTTCGTATTCATATCCAGTCTAGCAGAGTCTACAATATCACACCAACTTCAAGCTGCTAACAACCTTGAACTTTCTGTAAAGAACGGTAATACCAATAAAACTAAGGTAATCGGACTGACTATTCTCTGTTGTACCTTGGAGATTGTGAAATTTGCATCAACTCTGGACAATTTATAAGAAAATGAAAGTACCCTTGTGTCCCGGAACCCCTATAACATATACTTTGGAGAGATCTGAAATTCCTCTGAGCAATCTTTGACATTCACAGACGAGAAGAGAAGTCAAAGTGCAATTAGTAATGGTATTAATCGCAGCCGAGCTGTCCAACCGCATACATACACACATAACTAGTCATTACAATCCTTCAGTCAGGATTACAACGTAGCTTTTCAAATCACTTTCTCACATCACACTACCTAGACCACGACGACTAGACCACGTCTGACTTCTGTCATTAAACGCATCGCCATTCATTGTAACTTCATCTAGGAAATGTTTGATAATCCGGGTTAAATATTGATTGTGGTATCGCAGGTGGTCTAAATGCTAGCCTCATTACCTAACTAAGCCATATAGGAGAAAAACATGGCTACCATGGAATATAATCACGCAAAATCTATTGGCATTTATCAACTTGTTGTCGCTTAGACACATAGTATTTTAGACGTTATAAAGGAATCGTAAGATCTCAAGGAGTATTAAAAGATGTACAATTACTACAAGAACTAAAAAAATAAACAGTTAATAGTTAGTACTGCCGTATTGCCTGCTTTAACTGCGTGCAACAATCATGCCACTCAACAACCAACTTCTGAACATTATAGCTACTTAAACTTTAATGGTCGACTTCTCAAGTATTTTGTAACAATATTTTGAAACATTTTTTGCCTGCTTTTATACCTGAACAATGCTCTTAAGAAGCTCAAACCATTTTACATTTGAATTAGAAAAGAGAGCCAGAGTTTTTGAATATTTGAATCGGTTTTCATGGCTAGGCTGAAGAGAAAGATTAGTGGCACTTGACAAGCAGTTTTCCGCTGTAAACAATTTTGTGTTCCATTGACTAATCGGTTACGAAACAATGTACTCTTCGAGGTATATTAAGACTACATGCCATTAATCCTCTCCATCGTCATCTTACATGGTTTATTCTGTGATTTTGCTGTCTTCACGTGTAAGGTTCTCTGGCTCTTAAAATATTGTTCATAGCCTGGGTTTCTTAAGGCTAAAAGTTTTCACTTGAGGGTCATCCTTGTTATACTATCAGGCTTTCTTCTAATGGTATGACGATCCACATTCATTTCCAACGTTTAATTTATTCCTACTTGGGTGTAGAAGTCGTCGTTGCATGGTGGGTAGTGTGTTGACAGATTAGACACGAGGTCGTGAGTCAAATCTTAAAGAGTAGCTCTTTTGCCACTCATGTGTACAATTAAAACATACAACATAAGTGGCGTCAGAAACTAGATCGCGATGCTGACTAAAGTGTTGTAATGACCAATTATGTATGCAAGTATGAATGCATGTGTGGCGTTGAAATCGCCGTAGTCTAGTAGGTTGTATGTTGGCTTATGAGACGCGATGCCTTGGTTTAAGCCTCAGGACAAACATCTTGAATAAGACGAAAAGTTTACTGACAAAAACAGCAAATAAAATTGCCATGAAAAGTTTCTCAAAAAATTTCTAGTTCGGTGTAGATTTTGTTTGTAGGTTCCGTCACTCATGGGTAAAGTAACCATGATATGGAAGCCTGCCTAAAAGAGATGTAATGACCAATCAAGTAAGTAGGTTGGTTTAGTGTATGTCATGGCGAGACTTCAAATAACAGTTCGAATATCGAATACATTTCTTTAGACAAGCCTTGCTAATTACTAGGGAAAGGCCTCTGAGATTAATTGTTTGGATTCGACGTTAAAAAGATGCATTGCGACATCCTAATGTTCCTTAAAAGAACTTTAGGAATAAAACCATAGCTTACCATTGCTAGCAATATGCTTCTGTAGAATTTAGCCTGCTACTGGAGGATGATTATACTTCCAGCTTATTTTATGCAAAATAAATTGAGACAAAGCATCTGTCTCTGCTATGATGTCGACAATTTGTTCTTCTAGTCTCACCTACCTACCACCTAAAACCAATAAGTTCTGCAAACAAATTTAAATATCGTTCAATAAAGCCATGAAATTTTTCTCAATTTAACAGAATTCACACGCCACCCACAAGGCGTTAAATAAGGAGTTAAAAAGTATTAAAAGTTTTTGCTTGTTCTTGTTGCTTTTCGCAATAAAAGAAAATCCTTAAGCAAATTGAATAAAAAATATACACACAAACAAACAAATAAATAAACAAGAGAAACGATTCAGAAGAAGAGAGAAAAAAAACCTTTAAACGTACTCATCGTACATGGCAAGCAAAGCAATGGAAACCCCTTTACGATAGTATTTTAGCATTTGCTGAGGATTATCTTTAACAATTTGATAAATATTGAGAATAATACACACACAAACGAATAAATACAAATACTAACACGTAAATATTGCACGGAAACAGAAGCAGAAGCAGAAGAAGAAGATCTAAAGTGACAACATTTTTCTATTATTGGCCATTAAAGAGACTTAAAATGAAAGCGAATCGAA
>QOCX01000182.1:278983-383503 GCA_005959815.1 Sarcophaga bullata | reverse complement strand
AACATACACGCATTTGTGTAAATCAAATTTAATTGCACCGACGCCACAAAGGAAGCCGACAAATAATGGAACGACAAAAAACGCCATAAACAAAGGCAACCACCAACCAAAAGGAATTACGCTGGTATTAAAAGCTAGACAACGTAAATTATTTTCTAAGTATACAAAAGGGATAAAAACTAAATAATGCAACAACAATAAAAAACAACAATAAATTATTTTCAATTAAATGTGGACTTTGTTTCAAAAATAAATTGAAGAAAAAATATTCTACGACCACAGTAGGAATAAAAGTTGCACTGTCAGCACCTGTCATCGAAAAGGAAAATATTTACTAACGACGCATCCATCATGTTTGTTTTTGGGAGCGCAATTAATCAAAAATTTTTCAAAAAATTTATAAACGTTTTCACTACAAAAACAACTCAATTCTTTGGCACACTTCATCAACCCACACACTGATAGGCATCAATAAACGTAAATTTATTGACGTGAATTTTGTTGCACGAATATTATTCACAATAAATTCTTCATAAAGCTGTCAATGATTGCAACATTGTACCGGGGAACGTGCTCTCTCAAAACTGTCTTAGAAATTAGAAAAAAAAGGAATTCGTTTGTTCCAATTTTTCCTATTATAAAAACAGCAAGTGCAGCTCCATTTATTATCTAACATGATCGTGATCATGAAGCTATTTGCAACCAAGAAAAAGAAAAAATCGAAAATATTGAAAAAAAAAAAAAAAAAAAAAAAAAATTTGATTTCAAAGTGAATACAGAAAGAATTGAAACCCGCTGTTTGCTTAATATATGCGCAAATAGTATATCAAAAAAAAAAAAAAAAAAAAGCAATCCATGGGTTAATGAAAATCTGTAAAGAATGAGTTTTTCACGTTCTAGAGCCAGCTCCTACCTTCCACAGTTGCAGAGAGAATGCAACATCTTAAAAGAGATACAATTTTAACACAAAAGCTGCCGCCATAGCCACCTTCAATTTTTATTTTATAGCACTTCTACATTCTTCCACTTCTTTTGTTTTCATGCAGTTTCTTTTAAAATTTTTTTCTGGTCTGCAACAAAAGCCGCTTTAAAAATAAGCGGCATTTGAGACTTGTCGCTCGTAAATAATGTAACAGAATGTGATATGAACATATCACCGCAGTCTTAGTAGGGTAGTGTGTTCTGAATTATTAAAACGTTAAGGCCATGGTCAAACCCCAGATCAGACATCAACCTAAATGAAAAAATAGTTTCTTAGTGCGACCTGCTCCCTCCAGCAATTTCTGGCAGAAAGAGTAAATAAAAAATGTCATGAAAAGTTTCTCAAACAATCTGTCATTCGGAGTCTACTTTAAACTGTGGGTCCCGTCACTCATGTATAAAATTAACACACACAACATAAGTGGTGTGAGAAACTAGGCCNGATCTGTTCAATGTTTTCTTCAATTACTCGGGCAGTAAAAATTTCTTTTCTTTCCGTTTTGGCATATGTATGTATGTAGGTGTCTCAGAAGTCGCCATAAGCCGTGTCAATAAACAAAAAAAAATTTTTTGTTTTTTGAGATCAAAAAAAATATTCCGTCTCTGGTACCATATTCAGTGTTTCCTTACAATTTTTTTTGCTTCCAAAAGCCTTCCATTCAATTCAATTCAATTTCTGTTTTGTTTTCTTAAGNTGTTTTGTTTTCTTAAGTTTTTCTTTTTCTTTTTGTTTTTTTTTTTTCATTTTTATTGAATACAAATCGAATATATTTTGCTGTTTTAAAGATGCATTTATTGTTTTATGTGGCCCGTTTGCTGTGCTCCAGTAACTTCAAATGTCTTCCAAAGAAGTCATCGTAGTCTCAACGAACGATAATGTATTTCACATTTGATGGACACGCAGGCGTAACTGCAGAAAAATTTTACCATGATTTTAGTGGTATGGTATGGTTTTGGCATAGAATTTTAGTTGTTGTTGTTATGGTTGTTGTTGTTGTTGTTGCCACAAATAATAAAATAGAAGTTGCATTATAAATTATTTTTCGTTTTCCTTTGCGTTTTTACTCTCTTCTTAGTCAAGATGCCAAACAATAGGGCGTTTCTTTACTTAAGACTCACGAGAATAGAGGTTACAATAACAACAACAATAGCCAACATTGTAAGGAAATTTTCTATGCAGCTCAACTGCTGCTTGAAAACTTCTTAAGAGAGACAGACAGACAGACAGATGAGGTTGCCCAATGATGCTTTATGATGATGCCACAAGTGTATTTTTCCTTTAACAACTTGTGGGTGTTGCAATCATCTCTTGGCTTGATTATAGTCTTCAGATCAATGGAGTAGTGTTAGTGGTCCTGTTGTGCAGTGCAGTGGCAGTGGTGTTACCAGTTGTTATTTGCAAACCATTATGTTGCAAAATGCTTTTAGCCTGTTGAACTTATTGAACTTTTGCTGTTGCACTAAAGAAATGTTCAAAGATCAAGTGAATCTTTGGACTATGGGAGGGGGAAATATGTTATTGGTTTTTTTTTTGGGTTGCAACGATAGGTGGTAATTAATAATTTGAAGGGCAAGAGGAGTTGAAAACAATATTTTGGATTTCTTCCACTTCCATTTAGTTTAGGAGCTATTGATTTGAAATAATATTTTTAGTTCAAGCGGCATTTGAAAGAGCCATCAAGGGTTCTTGTGGTTTAGACCTCAGCTCAACAACATCGGCGGATCCGCTCATCAGTTTTCTGGCTAAAAACTCTGAGAGTAAATCAAACAGCCATGAAAAGTTTCTCAAAAAATCCGTCCTTAGAAGATGAGTCTCAAAACGCACGTCCCAGCATTCGTACAATAAAATTAACACACACAAAATGGCTGCTGTGAGAAGCTAGGTAGTGATCCTGAGTAAATTGTTGTAATGACAAATTAAGTAAGTATCTCTACTGCCAATACCATAAGAGAAATTGGTTTTAATTCCAATACCGTTTCCTCGAGTCGCCTGCAAACTGTAGGTCTCGCCACTTAGGGATAAAATTAACACACACAACATGAGTGATATAAGAAACTAGGTTGCAAACCTGACTGCAGAGTTGTAATGACAAAATTAACAAAGTAAGTGGCATTTGATTGAAAGAAGTTAAGGCTTTTCCAAGAACTTATTGCCAGTAACTTGAGGAGTGACTGTATTCTTCCATGACAACTTTCATTACAAACAGTTCTCACAATTAGTTCTTCCAATAGTAGGTTGGTGGAAGTGGTAGCCTTGACCACGAAAGCACACTTGAGCACGTATAATGGCCTGTTGTGATGCCACAGGTACAATCAGTCCCTGTACTGACCGAGTTCAACCAAACTAGGGAAGAAGTTCATTAGTACAAGAGCTGCACATTAAAAGCAGGACTAATCCTACGCTGTAAAATCAGGCCGAAAGTTTAATGAACGAAGCTGCATCCTTAACATGATTGACGGAGCAATCTGACAAGGATTAGAGAGCCAAATAAGCAAATATCTGCACCTCCCAAGAGTTGGGCATTGACAGAGATAGTGAATAACAGTCCCCTCTTCCTCGGCAGATTCGCACACACGACAGAAGTCATTAGATGGGGAGCTGCATTCTTGCCGCGCGCCTTCCCCACAACACAGTGACCACAGTAAGCATAACTACTGTGATCGAGATGATCAAGTCTTTCAATAGTAGTATCGATTGAGGACTTCGTGTTGCACGTACATTTATTTCCTGATATTTTCATCAAATCATAACTCAAAATTCTTAGCGTTTAACATAACGTTGCACAATTTATTAAAAAAAAAAAAATTTTTTTTCAAATCCTATTAAAAACCATTTTTCTAGCCATTTTCTTGAGATGTAAACACGAATGTATGTACCACACAAATTAATTTGTCCAATTACTGTGACAAAATTTCAAAAATGCTTTCTATGTTGCAATACGAACAACAAGTGAGTACAAGTATGTATGCAAACGGATCTATGGCAAGTTGCAGCGTGTATTTAACGCTTTTGCTCGAGACTGCTGTAGTTGTTGTTGCTGTTCATATTTAGAATCACTCCACGCAATACTCTGTCACTATAATGAGCGTCTTGACAAAGTGCCATATCGTAGAACGTTGCACAATGCAAGAACAGAATGTACGCTGGCGGTAAATAATGATAATGATGATGATGATGATGATGGTGGTGGCGCTGGTGTTTTTCAACAGCACCAATCTAACTCATAAACGAATGAACGAACGTACAACAATTTCTCTAAATATGTCTGGTCTGGTCTGGTCTGGTCCATCTTTTGGGGCAGAGGTATCATATCAGAACGCCAGACACTTAGAAAAAAGAGAAACGAACAACAAAAACAAACAACATTAAACGTACGGCGTATACTACTCGTAACAAGTACTAATTAGTGAACAGACTGACTACACAAGCAAAAGAACAGAAAGAAAAGAAAGAAAAAAAAACGTAATGCTGCAACAAACCTGAAAATGTTGCAACAACCAGGAATAAAAACAAATAAATGATATTTGTAGCACGTTGTTCCAAATTTTTTTTTTTAGTTAGATTTTCTTTCTTTTTTTTTTCAAAAAAAAATTCGTTTTTTTTTTGTCTTTGACTGGCTGTTATTACGTTTAACACAGAGGCGACATAACACGGCATGTAAAGTGTTGCATACAAATGTGGCATATGTGAATGTGAATTAATACAAACAAAAACAAAACAAAAAGAATGAAAATAATACGTAGAGAATAGAATATTTAGTTGGATTGTTACGTTACGTTATTTTCATTGTTTTCCGTGCGTGGCTTGCCCCTACGTTCAGCAATTGAAGCGGCTGGCAACGTTGGTTGGGTGTGCATCATCTGGCAAGCTGCTAGATATCATGGTAACACTTCGATGCCTTGGCTAACAAACCCATCTTAAACTTACTTGTGGTCGATGTGTCTCAAGAAACTCTATTTCATGTTTCTGATCGATCCACGTTAAATCCACGTTTACCAGATGTTCTCCAAACTTGTCAATATTGCAGTCTTTAAAAGACTTCTTTATTACAAGCGATCATGTGAGCTAGGTTAGATGCTTACAATCGGTGCTGCAATAATCGGTTGTAAAATGATCAACAACATAGCGAGAATTTCTCATTTGCTTCGGGTATTATGCTGCTGCCTTAGTCTAGGAGCGTTGACTTATGAAATATGAGGCCACGGTTCAAGCCTCAGTTCAAACATCAAAGCGAAGTATGAACAAATATTTCTTCGGCAACTTCCTCTCATCAGAAACTGGCAAAAACTGCCTTGAAAATTTTCTCAAAAATCTGTCATTCGGAGTCGACTTTAAACCGTAGGTTCCGTCAGTCATGTATAAAATTAAAACAGACACAACATAAGTGCTGTGAGAACCTAGGTTGTAATCCTGACTGTAGGGTTGTAATGATCAGTTATGTATGCATGCACGTATGTATGTATTATGACATCAACTGGGTACTTAGAGCGTTAGGGCACAATGAAATTCCGTAAAGAACTGTGATCGTTGTAGTTTAGCAAGTAAAAATGTTGGCCTAAGTTCAAGCTTCATCTGTGACATCTTGAAAAAAATTTAAAAAATGTTGCTTTCGAACCTCTTTTCAGAGCAGTCCCGTGGCAAAAGCTGTGAGAGTAACTTATACCGTGCCAAAAAATTCTTTAAATTTGCAGTTCAGAGTAGCCATTAAAAAAACTATCGCCTACGACAGGAATACCATAAGGATGTGTATGCTCTTTTGCTTTCGAAACTGATAGTGCAGCTTAAAGCTATGATTAGCCGAACGTTCACAAAACGTAATATGTAAGCATGAATATGAGAGCTATTTCCAAGCCACAAAGGAATTTCGGAAAGTATTTGCATTGCGTATCATGTGCTATAAACGAACGTACGTTTCGTTACGTTCGCAGACGTTTGGCTAACCAGGCCTTGAGACATCTCTTCAGGACAATTAGAATAACAATGCAAACAATGTAAACAATGTAAACATAGTTAACGTATGTTCTATACATACATACATAATTGACCATTAAAACCCTTCAGTCAGGACTACGGCCTAGCTTCTCACACCACTTATGTCGTGTGTGTTAATTTTTTATACATAAGTGGCGGGACCTACAGTTTAAAGTCGACTCCGAACGACAGATTTTTGATAAATTTTTCATGGCATTTTTATTTCCTCTCAGAGTTTTTGCCATAAATCTGCTGAGAGGAAGCCTCCGAAGAAATATTTTTTTCATATTTCGTTTCTGATGTCTGGCCGGGGATGTTCTATGCTCTATAACATTTCGTAAAACTTCGGCTAATTCTACTTTCAGTCCTGTATTGACTAAATGCTCCCATTTTCTTTTCGAATCTCGTAACAGTCGGCAATACATGGCTGCTTAAGGCATTCCAAATGGCAAATCATATGTTTAATTCAACTGATTTCTGTTGAGAGTATTTGTTGTTGTTGTAATTTAAGTTCAGAGTTTGGGAAGTTCACAAAGACTTGTATTTGTTGGCTCACCCTTGTAATTATCAAAATTATCACATGCATAGATTTTAATCCTCCTTTAATATTTCGCCAGGGTAACAACCTAGTTTCACACACCACTTATGTCGTGTGTATTAATTTTTTATACATGAGTGGCTGGACCTACAGTTTAAAGGCGACTCCGAATGACCGGTTTTTTCGAAACTTTTCATAGCAATTTTTTACGAGAAATCTGTTGCCGAAGAAATATTTTTTTTTTTTATTTCATTTTGTTGAGAATGTCTGATCTGGGGTTTAAACACACTACCTTCTAGACTAAGGCGACCTTAGAGAGATTAATACGCTTCTCAAATAATACGTTATTCAGGAGTCAATGCTTTGAATTTAACTTTCTCTTCAAGTTAATGCTCAGATGGGTACCCATGTAGACTAGTGGGTGGTAGCCTGATTGACTATTAGTGTGAGGGTTGTGGGTTCGTTTTCCTCTAGAAACTCTTGATCTGTTACACCATCTCTGATGATATATCATAAATATAATGATAATACATCCTGATAGTGCAGGGCATTATCAGAACTATGCATGGCTGCTGTTGTTAATGTTTCGCATTGTTTTTCATTTCTTTACTTTTAGTTTTTTTGTGTTGTTTCTTTTATCATTTTTCTTTTAGTAAGTGAAACAGAATTTTTGTTAGTTTGGATGACACGTTACTCAAATGTTTTATTAAAAACAATTTTTTATTATTGCCCATGTTTTTTTAAAAACGTGTCTTATTGTACGTTTATTTTGTCTTTTCTTTTTTTTTTTTTTTATTTCATTTGTTTTAGAATTTTTCTGTTTTCATAAAGAGACACCAAAAAGAAAAAACAAAAAAATTGCAATCGCCAAAGTAAAATACAAAAAAAAATAAAAAAACCGGGAATGTTTTAAAAGAGTTTGTAACAGCTGCACTTCAAATGTTGCTTTTTATTGTTTTAAGTTACACAATAAAAACAGCAAGGCTGTCATCTTTGTTGTTGTTGTTTCTTTTTTTTTCTTTCTTTTAATTTCTAATTTTTTAAAGTAATTGTAGAACAATTTTAAGGCCTTCTTTCTTTGGTGTTTTTTGTGCGTCTATAAAATTAGATCCAATAACACAAAAACAAACAACAAGTCCTTGTTAGAACACCGACAGTAAATAGTTTTAATTAAAATGACAAAACAAATGTTTGAAGAAAAATAAAAAAAACAAAAGAACCGAAAATTAAAGGGGCCTTTTGAAGTTAAAGGTCTGGAGAACGAGCATGATTTACTGTGTCCTTTAGCTATGGTGCTTTGAAGACAAAATTTGAATTTTTGCTAGGAAATTGCCTGAGACGTGACTCTGGCTAGTGGATTAGCTTATAAGACGTGAGGCCGTGGTACAAACCTCAGCCCAGACCCCACACTGAAAACGAAAGAGGAAAAAATATTTCTTCCGGAGACTTTCTCTTGGCAATATTCTGGCAAAATTGCCTTGTCTCTCGGAAATAACTCCCAACATGGGTGGTGTTGGAAGTTGGGTTGTAATCCTGACTAAAGGCTTACTCTTACTTAGTTGGCCATTACAACCCTTCAGTCCGGATTACGGCCTAGCTTCTCACACCACTTATGTTGTGTGTGTTAATTTTATACATGAGTGGCGAGACCTACAGTTTAAAGTCGACTCCGAACGACCGGTTTTTGAGAAACTTTTCATGGCAATTTTATTTACTCTCAGAGTTTTTGCCAGAAATCTGCTGAGAGGAAGTCGCCGAAGAAATATTTTTTCATATTTTCGTTTTGATGTCTGACCGGGGATTCGAACCCTGGCCTTTCGTCTAATAAGCCAACACACTGCCTACTCGACTACGGCGACTAAAGGGTTGTAATAACCAATTAAATAAGTCAGACGGCTAGGATAATGGATAAGTAATGAGTTGGATGCATCAATTCTTCCACAAGTGGTTGAAGAACCTACGTTTATACGGCGACTTTAAACAACAGATTTGAAAAACTTTTTTCATGACAGTTAGTGAACCTCAGATCTTTTGCCAGAAGACATCTAAGAGCGAGAGCATTCCACTAGACTACTGCGAGAGTCTTAATCACGTCTAAAGTATTGTAAAGAACATGAATGATGGCTATTATGCATCAAATCTTTTCAGGCATGCTTCACAATACTATCAAGATGTTTTAGTAGGACCTTGTTACGAAACCTGATGTATAATTATCCAAAATTTCAAATCAAGTTGCAGATAATTAAACGCTGTTTGTCTGTAATCTGGCGTTTTCATCATATAATGGATTGTCTCATCTTTCAAATTCTCGTACCTACTAGCCTGACAAACTCTAAGATGCTGCTTGGTGTCAACAAAGGCAATGCCTTACCCAGCTCCTTCTGTTTCCTCGTGAAGTGCCTCTCAGATTCTAGCAATGTGTTCTGATGGTTCATTCCTATCACCACAGGCTCTTCGTATTGAGTTCGATTCGATCCCCATTCTCAACAATTGTACTTTGAGTTTACAGTGCCTTGTCTAAAGATGGGTTAGTAAGCTGAGGAAATTTCCGCATAGCCTGGTGCATAACTCAAATCTCTTCTTATTGTAGTTTCTTAACAAAAGTTTTGAGTGCCTTAAATCCATTAGCGAAGAGTCGTTGCCTTTAATTATCTTCACTTTCGTTCAGTATACTTTTTCAAACATCTCACGCCACTTCATAGCATTTTATTTTGCCAGCCTATTCTATTCAGCTTTCTTCAGCAATACCATACTCTCTTCAATAACCGAGTATTCATAAGAGCCGAGTATTATAATGGCTGCCTGACTCTAGAATAGTGTTACTGTGTCCTGACTTTTTTATTTTCTATTCATGTTGAATCGAATACATCTTTCCGCGGCATATAATTCCGCTTGGAAGATTATCGGGAGTTTTCAAAGGCTTCGGAATATTTTATTCCAGGACTAAGAATTCTTGATTATGTTCCTGATACATTTGGATTACTAATGCAATATAAAATTTTCATATACCAGAGCTAATGCCATTCATTCAAAATAACAGTGATGGTTTACTAATGCGCCTACTCGATTACATAATGAATTCACTGTCTTGATAGTGCTAGAAGTGAAAATATGCAGAGTAATTATACGTTACCTAGTCAAAGTTATGCACATCCTGACTTCATTTAATTTGAAATTAACATCTGAACGCTTGTGTATAAACAGGCAGAAGCCATCTACGTAATCAACATCGACCAGATTGCAATGCAGTTAGGAATCGAGAAGTGGTTCAAAACTGTGCTAAGCAACAGCGAAACATAATCTTGGTAATTTCGTGCTCAACATTTTTGCTGTGCTGCAAGATACATTTCATTTCATTTCAGTCATCCAACTACGTTAGCAATTAGGTTTGTATAGTGCAACCACGGTATTTTCACTAGATAGTGTCGGTATGATACCACACGCATTCGTTTTATTTGGTTCCCCATGAGTTTGTATTCGATGAATGGTTTAAAGTTAGGTTACACAACAGCAGTGAAAGGAGATATTCTGGGAGATCTGGTGCGCAACATCTTTAAACCTCTGATCACACTCCATAGAAATTTATTGCCGCCATCAGGTACCTTTATTGCAGTCTATATGGGATCACAAAATCTGTGCGGCAGCATACATTAGGCGAAATGAAAAAATACACCTCTGGTGCACGCCATTTTGAAACAAACATGACTCAGAAGATATTCTTTCGCGAAAAACATAGTTCGCCTGTAGTTTTTCTTGACTTCTCCTTCGTATTACGTTGCTGTTAACGATGTCAAACGCTATTTTAAAGTCGATAAAGAGATAACAAAGGTTGAAGCTCAAGTCTATTGGTGGAAGTCAATGTGAAGTAATTTGTTATCCTTTCTACCAAACGTAGATTTGCTGCCAAACAGTTCCAAACAATCTTTCTTAAAAATAACAAGCCGTGTTCGAATAGGAAATTCAAAAGTAGTAGCAATTGATTGTCAACAATATTTAGATTCCTTGTGATAAGTGAGTACCATTTGTCTTAGTGGATTCTCTGGCTGATGAAAGTTTTTTAACTGTCAACTGACTACCAAGAAATTGTCTTCAAACATTTCATTAATAACTGCCAACACATTAATTATAAGAAGCTCTGTGGTAATTAGATTCCCCTGTATAAACTTATTAAGCAGCCTTAAGTCCAATATCAAACGGACAACAGCCGCACATACTGGCCACATATATTAACTGTTTTTATCTTTATTTTCCCCCGTAAAAATCGAACAACAACAAGTTATTGTTGGGGTAAGGAAAACATTGAGAAGAATTTTCTTATTAATTAACATGTCCCACGCTCATGTAATTTTCTTTATTAATATTGA
This sequence comes from Sarcophaga bullata, assembly GCA_005959815.1. Lineage (NCBI taxonomy): Eukaryota > Metazoa > Arthropoda > Insecta > Diptera > Sarcophagidae > Sarcophaga > Sarcophaga bullata. Next base: position 372,648 of record QOCX01000182.1, on the reverse strand, counting down.
ATGAAGTTCACTTTAATGTACGCGGAATTGATGAAGAATACATTACGAAAAGAAACCGGACGCCAAAGAACAAGTAGTTGAAGGAATAGTAGTTACAGGCAATACAACCAGCAATCAGTCAAATAAACATCATCAACTGCAAAAACCTAAGTATTGAACACATTCATTGCAACGGGCAACGGGCAACAGGCAACTTAACCATTCAACCACGTAGCCAAAGCCAACCAGGCAAGTCAAGTTAAGTTGAGTTGAATGGAGTTGAGTCAAGTCAGCCTACAAACATTGGCAAATAAAACATTATAAAACGATGCGCAGGTGGTAGGCAACATGGCAATAAATTGTTGTATTGGTTAAATTATATGGCATAAGAATGAAAAAATATAAGCAACAAGTAGTTGTAACAGTTGCAACAGCAGCAGCAGGAGCAGAAGCAATACTACCTATTAAAATAGTTTCAAATAAATATGCTTGAACTACAATTAAGCCAGAGGAAAAAGAAAACGTTAAGGATTTTAGCATATAGAGAGACATTAAATGTAACTATTTGTCTATATGTCCCCTAACTGGTTACAATGATGCATAAACTACACATTTATGTAGGTGGTGTGGTTGTTAAGTACCAACACCAAGGTTGTTTGAAGGTTCTTAAAGTTATATGAACAGCGAAATGCCATGGACATAAGCAACCATGAGCATGTTTACTTTTATAAAAAAAAAAGATTAGACTTGGTTATGTGAGGCAGCCGCCTCGCTCGAAACAGCCTTACTTGGCCATATAATTTGTAGCTCCTTGTTGGTATCTCTCAACCTTTCTGAGAGTCCTTATGAAGTGTGAATTTTCCCTAAGTCGCCCTTGACTAACACATGTTTTGCCACTAAGTTCTGTGTACCAAGAATTCTACTTTCTCAGATTCCCAGAGTGCAGGACCATAACAAAGAAAATTTCCTATGGCTCCTTAAACTCATCTACTCATTGCAGCCTCTTCAGAAGTTATCAGAAGGCATATCCTGTCTCTGTACTCGCGTAGTCTAGAGGTAGTGTGTTGGCTTATTAGACGAAAGGCCCAGGTTCGAATTCCCGGTCAGACATTAAAAACGAAATACGAAAAAATATTTCTTGCGCCTTCCTCTACAATTTCAAAGCAAGAACTCTGAGAGTAAATAAAATTGCCATGAAAGTTTCTCAAAAAATCTGTCGTTCGGAGTTGACTTTAAACTGTAGGTCCCACCACTCATGTATAAAGTTAACACACGCAAGTGGTGTGAGAAGCTAGGCCGTAATCCTGACTGAAGGGTTGTAATGGTCAATTATGTATGTATATATGTATACCGTGTCTCTAGGCGTGTCCTTTTATCCGCTATGAGGTTCCTTAGATGGAATCTCACTAGGTTCAATGCAAATTCTGCTCTGCATGTATTCATGTCGGGCAAGATTGTCTGGTGCCCTCTACAAGTGCGTTTATTATCCCCTCTTAACTTTGCTACTGAATTGAAGATCTGTCTGGTGTCTCCACAGGTACTTGTCTACCCTATCCTGCCTGTACAAGTGGGTTCATTTATCCTCTCTTAAGTTTGCCATTGAATGGAAATCTGCCTGGTGTCTTCCTACAAGTGAAGGGATTTACCTACCTCTAACAAGTGGGTTCATTATCCTAATCCTTATCTTTGCCCTAATCTTATCTCTTTCTCATGTAGGAATTCAATTTCAATGACCGCTTTACTGTCTGTAAATATGCGTATATCAGCATACGATATATTCTGATAACGAATTCGCATGGGGCAATCTTAATAGCCATGGAAAAAGTTAAGTATTTCTAAAGCGAATAGCTCTTGTTCTAAAGACTAGATCTTATAAGCGGTATGACCGTATTTCTCAAATGTAAAGGTTATTTAAAGTCAATGTAGCCAGTGGTTCTAAACCCCCGCTCAAGCATCTCGAATGCTACTAAAATTTTAAGCTGACTTCCTCTTTACTAGTCTGTTGGGTAATAATTCTGAGAATGAATAAAAAATTGGCTGAAAAGTGTCCCAAAAATCTGTCTTTCCGGCATTAGACTTTAAACTGGAAGCTACTCATGATAAATTATCCACACACAACATGGTTGATTGTGAGAAGATAGGTGTAATCCTGACTAAAGAGTTGTAATGGCAATGAAGTAAGTTAAGTAAGTAAAGATTTTATCACCCCTTTCTTCGTTAACAGTGTCGCACAGCTGGCATCGCAATATCGCTTAATCGATAAACTGTGGTTACAACAGATTATCCTTTAGGTTACCTCCATTAGAGGTTCTCCTTTAGTGTCATTTTCTGTCAGCCAATGATAAAAAATCAATTTTTTTCCATTTTCCTTCAATGTACGTAAAAGCTTTGGCCATCCTGCTATGCTTTAACTAAGCCACCCATAATAATTAAATCAATAGCTACCAGAAGAATTGCCTGGCAGCATATAATTTTTGTGAATGCACTTATCAATTAGTCCACTTTGAAATAAATAATAATATCGTATGATAAATTCAAGCATAGCTATTATTACATACTGAATGAACCATAGCCTACAGTTATGCTCGCAAATGCTTGCTATGCCACCACACATTACTGCATATGACTCTGAAAAAGCTTAAGAACATGATAATGAAGATGAGGCTGCTAGTGTTGGTGGTTGGTTGGTAGTTAGTTGGGTTAAAAATGCGCGGACACTGTTATTTAATAATAATGAAACAGGCCAGGCCAGGCCAGGCAGTAGTAGAGAGAGAAGAAGAAAAAGAAGTAGAAGAAGAAAAAATTGAAAAACATTTTTCAATATAAAGTAGCATTAACTGCATTTTTATAGCCTTAAGTATTACGCGCATGCGTAACCAGTTCAATTGCTAATACGAGGACAAAACGTAACAGTTTACAATCAACTGTGCTATGCAATGCAATGCAATTTTCTTGCCTCACACGTTCCCCCTTGCATTTGATGGACTGAATGAGTGGATAGTTGAATGGTTGGATGGTTGGATGTTTGGCTGGTGGCTGGCTGCAGTTGCAGCAGCACTTGTTAAACATAATGCGTACAGAGGTACAATATTTTTGAGGCCATGTTTTTTAGTTGCAAACAAGTTACTGCCATCATGACTTAACGTGCATACAACAATGGCTTTTACACGACGCCCCGCATTGATAGACACCAGTCATCTTATAGTTTTTATCCCCGGCTGTTGAAGAAGAAGGTGGTGATGATGATCATGATGGTGATGATCATGGTGGTGGTGGTAGTGCAGTAAGCCAAGCCAGTATCAGACAGACATTACTTATGCAGACTGAATGAACGCTTAGCCGTTTTTCTTTTTTTTAACGATCTTTTTGGATTTCTTGTCATTTCAGTTTGCAGTTACTTTTTGAAAAATCCAAAGAAAAAAAATGAAAAAGAAAAAACGTCTCATAGACTCAGACGTTCGAACATATTTCATGTTCATCACCGCCGCATGACAAATTAGTTTTTTTCGTTGATTATTTTTGCGTTTTTTTTTTTTTGCAAGAAAAACTATAAATTAATACCCCTACACAGGAGATCAGTAAACTAAAGACAAAAACAAAAACGAAAGAAAAAAATCTCAAAAAAAAAAGAACCTAAAACGAGTATAAAAAAATGTTTTTAAGGCCTACAGTTTAAGAGATCCCATGTCTGACAGAGTTCATAACGAAACGTTAATTTGCATGAAAATGATTGAAAAAAAGAAAAAGAAAAAAGAAATTATGACTGTTTTTTAAAACGTTGTGCACAGATCAGTTGCATATTTGAATTCCAAATAAAGAATTTCAATAGGAAACCAATTGCTGCAGTCTCCCTCATAGTGGTGGTGGTGGTGGTGGTGGAGGTTCGTCTAGAGTCTAGACTAAATGGGTTATAAAAGATAATGAATTGATTTATTTTTATGGGATTTCCAACTATCTTTAAGGAAATGATAAGAAAATGATAAGAAAATGAAAATAATTTTTGATTTAATTAATGAAATTGAAACACACAGAGCAACTACAGTTGGCAACATTGATTGTCGATTGAATAGCAGACAACACACACAATCTCAATCAATACTCATTATGGGACAAGAATTAAAGGGAAACACAGTGTAAATAATGAATCGTTTTCCCTCCCAATCCTGACAAACTCCAGAAATATCGCTTTAATCAGGGTGCCGGAGACACTTGAGCGTTAAGCAAAAGGGTATTTTGATAGGCACCCCACAGACTCATAGTATACTGTTCAGAATGGGAATCGGTTTCGAAAATGTAGATCCTGTGATGCATGGGAATGAATATCTAATATATGCCCAAGGTGCTTTATTCCGCATGTTTGTCCCCATCTGAGGGTTAAGCGCTTAACAGTTACCCAAATGGTTCGGTAATGTGTCCATTCTGAGCATCAAAATACTTTCACCTAGCTCAAGTTGTTCCGGACAGCCGAACATGACTCAGATCTCCCTCTTGAGCTTGAGCGCAAAATTCTTTTTCTTTTCCTGTAAGTCTTCCCGTTCATTTATTACTAACGTTCCCACGCTCCATATAAAGAATACTGGAGCATCCATATACGGTGAAAAGCTTCTTTCCTTATCACTCTTGCCATGAGTTTCCATACTGAAACCTGGTACCCAGCAGAGTGGTATTCCTATTTCTTATGGACGTTAACCATCTTTAGAGCAGAAGCCACGAATAGGTAGCCAATGCGGTCAGATAGTATTGCTACCAGATCACTGTCAACCTTTCTGCCATAGTTTGAATTGGAGCGCATCTATCAATGCGCATGGACTTCTGTGGAAAGAGAACACCCCGGGGGTCCCATTGGGTTGAAAAACTTCAGCTCCTTCGCACCCCTATCTGTCTCCTTGACGCAATCGTTTTAGCAGCGTAATGTTTCCCTGCACTTTAATCCATTCATTTTGGCTTCTAAATACGTTGCAAAGTATGCCTAGCAACTCATTCACAAAAGCTGCGGCTGATAGATCGAATGTGATGACAACAAACGCGAGGTAGCAGTTTCAAAACCCTGGCGTCAGATGAACAAAATTTAATCATGTTCCTTATGCAAAGTTTTCAAGGACATAATCCCCTACCAAAACAATAAATTTTTTAATGCTTATTGCCTTCGCACCTCCCAGAGACAAAGAATCTTGAGAAATATGAGAAATCAATAGGTTGGAGTTCCTGCCTACAAGCTCAAGTAGAACGAAACAAAGAATGTCACAGATAGGTTGGCTACACTCCAAAATCGTTCGACACTTTCAGGCATCATAAGCATTAAAATATATAAGAAGAAGAGCTAGCATTTCCCACAGATCCATTTTGTGTGTGTTTATTTACATGCAATGAAGTGCAGGACCTAGCACTTAAAAGTCGTATGGTTGCGACAGTAGGTAGTGTGTTGCAAAACGGAACATGAAAAATATTTCACGCGCGAGCCTCTCTGAACTTCTACCAAAAAAAACTCATGCAGAGAGTAAATAAAATTGCCCATGAAAAGTTCTCAACAAATCTGTCGTCCAGTGACGAATTAAAGACTGAAGGTCCTTGCTACTCAACACTACTGGTGACGTACATACGGTCATTGGCATATACAACCCTTCAGGCAAATTACGACCTATGTTTCACACACCGCGGGTCTCCGTATTACAATCAAATATTTTTACGTGGCAAGCTATATAGCAAACCTACAATATATGGGTAATGATTTACTTAATGTTAACACACCCTTAGTAAGAATAACAACCTAGCTTCTCATACCACACATGTTATGAGTGTTAATTTCACCACAAGTGGTGGACTTGCAAGTCAACTACGAAGAACAAATTTGAGGAACTCTTCATGAAAAATTATTTTTACTCTCAGGGTCGTTGCGCAGATTAGAAAATATTTTTCGCAATTCCGTTTTGTCCGAGATTTCTTAGCTGAGTTTGAACCGTGGGCTCGCATCTACCTGCTATGGACTAAAGCGACTTCAGTATTCACTGCATTTCTTGAATATTGTTTTGCTGCCAAAAGGAAATTCACAATGAAAGAGGAGAAACTCATAGCAATCCTAAGCATGAAGACTATATCTCCGACAGTTAAGCTTTGCCTATGGCACTCTTTGAAACTGAAACTCTCATACATAACATAATTGCCATTACAACCTTCATCAGGATTACGCCTAGCTTCTCCCCCACTTATGTTGTGGTGTGCTGAATTTTATACATGAGTGGCGGGACCTACAGTTTAAAGTCGACTCCGAACGACAGATTTTTTTTTGAGAAACTTTCATGGCAATTTTATTTACTCTCAGAGTTTTTGCCAGAAATCGCTGAAGGAAGTCGCGAAGAAAATTTTTTTCATATTTCGTTTTGATGTCTGACGGGGATTCGAACCCTGGCCTTTCGTCTAATAAGCCAACACACTACCTATAAGACACGGCGACCTGAAGAAACTAGTATTGCCTTAATAGATGCATAAGATTAGAAATAAACTCGCTTAATTTAAAGTCTTGAAAGCTGTTTTCGAAATAAACCTACGAACTGCTTTAAAACTATTGAAATACCCAAATGTCTACGACAATTCAATAAAATTTGCTCCAATTAAATTCATTAGCCGGGACCATAATGAAGAAAAACAGTTTACTGTGTGCTCTTTAACTTAAACTCTGACTTTAAAGCATTTCAAATATTACCAAGTATTTCTTCTCTCTACTTTTTTTTTTAATTTGCATTGTGTGGCCATTTCACATTACATTCGTACGCCAATATTTCTTTTTTTTTTTTGAATTCTTTTCTTTATTGTTTTTGGTTGGCTCCTCCTGCTGATAGCTTAGGCAGTAGACCTTTGGTGACTTTTAAAATTCATTACAAAAACAAATTTTCAATTCCATGAATAGCAGGACTATAACCTCATCACTACACCTCAACAGGAAAAAATAATATTCTCACTTATTTACTCAGGTTCTGTTCGGTTTTTAGTGCCACCATACATATACACCTTGCAACCGATGGAGAGAAGCGACCAAGGCATGTTTGTTTTCGGGAAACAAGTTTGTCAAGCATTTTTATGAATTACGACTTTGTCTATATGAAATGGCCAGACAGCCGTAAGGACTGTGTAACTAAATGACTGAATGACTGAGTGACTGAGTTTATATACGCGCACGCAGTAAAATATAAAATTACTGGCGTGGCCTGTTCAGGAACGCAAGTAAGCGCGCGCATGCGTTTTTTTTTTTTTTTTTTGTTGCGTTCATTGTCAACTGACAGGTGCTCCATATTTTTTTCTCTGTTTTTTTTTTTTTGTTTTGTTTTTGTCTCTTTTCTGACGGCTCCAGTGTTTTTAAAAGGATGCCACATATAACCACACAATAATAAAAATAAAGGCCATAAAAAAAATTTTGAAATGATAAACATTTGTTCAAACACTTTGGTTAGTGCAACAACAACAACAACCACAACAACAACAACAACAACAACTCCATAAAAACATATAGAAAATCATCATAATAAAATGAAGACAGAGAGAGAGAGAGAGAGAAACGTAAGCTTTAACAAAACGCATAAAATACGAGTGCACAACTTGACAAGAACGCTTAAACGTCTGTCCGTTCTCTGTTACTTTTTGTTTTTTTCTTTTGCTGGAGTATCTTGAAATTATTAACGCAACTTTTCTTCTCTGTTTGTTGTTGTTTTATGTTGTTTTTCAATGAATTTTTCAACCTTTAAACAACATTTTTATGCTGGAATGTTGTAAAGCTGCCTAGATTCTCTAGCGTCTGATGGTGATACAGGCGGCGTCCGTTGTGTACGTAGGTGACATTACGTTTTACAGTTGCACGTACGTATCTTAAGACTGGAGCCTATTGAATTTTTTTTCTTTTGTTTTCATTGCCATTGCATTAGCAAATGCTGTTTTTCACAACTCAAATTGTATAATCGATTTGAAATTTTTCTATGTCCATACGGCTGGCCATGCACTTGCGCAATGCCAGGCCACAACACACACAACATAGCAATACGCATGAATTGTCTTGAAATTGCCATGATTGGCAGCATAAATAAATGACAATATTTTGTAAGCATTTATCAGGCTGTGCAGCGATTGTTACAATTTTTTTTTGTTCATTCTTTCAAATGCCTCCTTACAAGACAGCAGTTACAATACACATACAAAAAACAACAATAACAACAATTTTAACAATTCAATGCCAATTGAATTTAATCTCTCTAATAAATTCTAGAAATTAATAAATATAGGAAGGGGGGGGGGGTCAAATAGTTTGGAAGCAAATAGGAAAAGTTCGAGGCGACCTATGGATGCCTTTAGAAATTGACAAAGAAGTCTTATATTTGCCAAATGGAGTCATTAGATGTCCGATTAGTGGAATAAATTGGATCTTGAGCTTAACAGCCTCATAAGATTCCTTTGATAACTCGCTTCATAGCAGCTCTCGTCTCTATTAACACACAAACTGAGGCAATAAATTTTCAGAAGTCAATAGGTAGGCAGGCAGCTTTGATACCAAAAGCTCACTTGAACACGCATAGCGGCCCGTTGTGATGTCCCAGATAAACGCAGTCCCTGTACTGACCGAGTTCAACCAAACTATGGGAGAAGTTCATCAGCGCATGAACTGCACATTAAAAGCTCGACTACTCCTACACTGGAAAATCGGCCCGAAAGTTTGATAAACAAAGCTTATCCTTGCATTCAATGGACTATAGCTCCGTCAAGCTGTCAAGTATTGGAGCTGTCAAATATCTGCACCTCGCAAGAGATGGGCATTGACAAAGAAAGTTCATAACAGTCTCCTCTTCCTCAGCAGATCAGCATACACGGCAGAAGTCGATAGATGGGAGCTGCATTCTATGGCGAGCGTATTCCCATACCACAATGGCCTGTACGCACGGCCACTGTGTTCGAGATGACGTTACGATCAAGTCCAAGTAAAAGGTAACCATAAGAACTCCTAGCAAGCTCCATTATTAATTCCTTTCCCATCGGTCCAAGGATACATACTAAGAGACGGTTTTATAGTTTACCAACTGGAAGCAACTCTGGCGCATAAATCAGACTGACATGAGAACGATAACATGACCGCTAACGGGGTCAAGTCGCACAATCTGAGTTACTATCAACGGCCTCCTATTTTGTTTTTTTCCTTGATGTATATACGACTTTAAAACGCTAAGACGGTTGTTTAGATTGAACATGCAGTACCAGGTCACGACTTTACAGATCTATGAATAGATATTTCGTTCACTAGGCTATTGCATTTGCCTTAGTGACAACAGCATGCACATAGCCCTTAAAAACCCATCAGTCAAGATTACGACCTAGTTTCTCATACCACCTGTTGTGTGTGCTAATTTTATACATAGAGACGGGACCTACAGTTTAATGTCGACTCCGAACGACGTATTTTTTAAAGAAATTTTTTCTCTGTCGGTTTTATTTACTCTCAGAGCTTTTGCCTGAAATCTGCTGAGAGAAAGCCGCCGTAGAAATATTTTGTCATATTTCTGTTGGAAATGTCTGACCTGGGGGTTTCAACCGTGGATACTAAAGTGACAGGCTTTCAGTGCTGATCTGTTGAGCAAAAATTTTCTTCAGCAATGAACTCATTTCCAATGTCAACACGCAAAATTAACGCATTTGATGCTTAGAGAAGCCAGGATTGTGTTTTTTCATTTCATTATTCTGGAGGAGCAATCACCAACTATTCGGAGTGCATTTTGGTTGTATGGTCACAGACTTTTGTGATTTTTACATGAAGATTATAAACTGGACATTATGCTGATTCAACAGGACAGTGCCACCCGATACACAAAACTAACGATTTTATCTTTATTGCGTAAGAAGTTTCCAGAAGTTTCCAGATTCATTACGTTAAAGTCCATTACGTTACGTTACGTTACGTTAATATTCCCCTTTCATTAGAAAACCAAAAGCAGTCAAGTTATCGCCGAGTTGCATGCCTTAATTACGAAACAGTTTTCGAAATAAACTCGTCTCCAGTTTGTTCAATCATCTTCGTTCGGTATAATGACAGCGTATAGCGCACCTAAAGCTATTGTGCTATGCTTTCATTGGATATCTTCTATGGAACATGTTTTATAGGGGCAGTTAAAATCAATAAAAAAAAAATAAAAATTGTGTTGAAACATTCACCAACAACGCTTGAGCCATGGCGACTCAATAAAAATCTGTGTGTGTGTGTGTGTGCATTAAATGCCATAAAATTCTATTCTCTACCACCGAATGCCACAAGTAACCGATTATCCATGAGCAGCTATTAAATTGCCATTTACGAATACAAATGTTCAAATCGAATATTTTAACAAAATGTTGTGTTAGTTGTGTGTGTGTGTGTGTGTGTGTATGTGTGTGATTGAGTTTTAAACTGTTTTATAAGTTCAGTTCACATAAAATAAATAAATTCACTGATTTTGTTATGAACATAATCATAATCTAAGATAGAGATGCAGAGTTACAGAGATAGAGAGATGAAGATAATACATACGTTATACGTATACGAGGGTATTTATTAAATTTTCTGTTCATGTATTTGACTGTCTGTCAGTTTTACTGACACAAACTTGATCAATGATTTTGTTTTTATTTATTTTATGTTGTTGCTGTTGTTGTTGTTGTTGTTGTATGATAATTTATAATGTTTGACAGGAGAATGGTTTTTATGACAATTTTTTAAGTCATGAAAAATACGTTCGATTTTTCTCAGTTAATCTGAAACTAGTAAGAGGGTGGAGGTAAATTATTTTATTTTTATCATGTTACACGCACATTTATTAATGTTTGCAGTAATAATTTCGTAATATTTTTATAAGTTTTTATCGAGTTTCATAATACAAATGCAAACAAACGTAAAATCACACTGGATTTGCTGTTTGGAACTCTCAAACACTTTAACCAAATTTTTTCTGTGAGTGTACGAGTACAGACAGTACCTCATGCGCTTACGCAGTTGCTAAACCATGTGCAGTAATAACTGAAAACACCAGAGTCAAATCAAAATATTCATTTCGCTCCGAATTAGGGATTTTAAAAATCCAGCAGCTAGCAATCGCTTTAACTGAAGCCATTGTAGTCTAGTGTGTTGGCTTATTAAACAAAAAGCTCATGGTACCTCTGTCTCATACATCCCGAACACAAGAAATTATGAAAAAATATGTCTTTCGGCGACTTCTTTTCTACAGGCTTCTGGTAAACACATACATACATACATACATAATTGGCCATTACAATCCTTCAGTCAGGATTAAGGCCTAATTTCTCACACCACTTATGTTGTGTGTGTTAATTTTTTTCATGAGTTGCGGGATCTACAGTTAAAGTCGATTCGAACGATAGATTTTTGAGAAACTTTTCATGGCAATTTTATTTACTCTCAGAGTTTTTGCCAGAAATCTGCTGAGAGGAAGTCGCCGAAGAAATATTTTTTTCATATTTCGGTTTTGATGTCTGACCGGGGAATCGAACCCTGGCCTTTCATCTAATAAGCCAACACACTACCTGCTAGACTACGGCGACTTCAAAACACTGTGGCGACTTCTGACAAACACTCTGAGAGTAAAAGTCAACGGTAAACTGTAGTTCCTGCCATTCAAGGATAAGAATAACACTCACAACATGGATGGTGTGTAAAATTTTCGGCCCCAAAGTGAAATATTCCGAGCCCAAGGAAGACAAAGGACGAGTCGTAACAAACAGTCACGACGATATCCAAGAACTCATGTGTTATGAGGTTAATTCGAAAATAGTATGAGAATGTCTAAGCAAACTGAGTAAGTTAAGTAGGGGAAATGTTGTTATCTTATGCTGGATTGCAGGTCGAATGAAACTACGCAGTAATAAGCAGGCAGATGAGCTTAAGGCCGCTTAAGGGTCCAGAACCTTTGTGAAGTGAGAAAAGACATTTCGAAGGGTATTATCAGTGAAACTGAAGATGGAGAGAAGCAGAGGCTCCTCGCAAACCAAATAGATTTAAGCAATCTGAAGTTATAATGCCTAATTACAACAGAGGGAGGCTTGAGTCATGCATCAGAATATCTAGCAATAACCTGAGATAAGTAAACAGCTTAAAGAGGCTTATTAGACGTAAGGCTACGGTTCAAATCCCAGATGGGGCATCTTGAAAAATGAAGAAATATTTCTTCGGCGAATTCCTTTCTGGCAAAAACTCTAATCGCCTAGAAAAACTATCCAAAAGTCTATCGTTTGGAGACGACTTTAAACTGTAGTTTCCTCCACCTATGGTTGGAATTAACACACACAACATCAGTGGTGTCGAGAAGCTAGGTTGTAATCCTAACTAAAGGTTTGTAATGATCAATTATGTATGTAAGTAAACAGCTTTTTGCCAAGGTACTGCAGACTAAGAGAAAACTTGTTCAGAATGGTGATCGTGTCGCAACCAAAATGTGGACACTGTGATGATGCGAACAAATCATCAAAACTCATACTTCAAATCTGTGCGGTTTGCAACTTAGGAGAAGACATCAGGGTGCATGTAAGTTGCTGAGCGCAAAATTCCGATTATTGAAACCGTGTTGCATACTAAAATTTGTTAGAGCAATAGGTTTAGAGAAGCTTATTAAGTGAATAGCCTATTAAGATTGAGGGTAACACAATGAATCGTATGCTTGCAGTACTTGGAGTCTTTAAACGGCGAAAATGATAATAAAACGGAATTTTTATTTACAAACCTCCACTAGGCTAGACTATCACATCAACGTGGATACAAATTCATGGATAATGCTAAGCTATGTGCACTTATTTTGTGCTTTTTAATGTTAAAACAGAATACGACCACACTTTCTATACAAATAGGAATCGGTTTCTATATAAATCGGTCATGAAGTAGATTTTACATTTTTACTCAGAGTACTCTTATGGTTGCCGTTGTATAGTAGGTAGTGCGTTGGCTTATTAGACGTGAGGTCTCGGTTCAAACCACATGTCAGACATCTTCACCTAAATGAAATATGAAAAAATATTCCTGCGGCAACTTCCTCTTAGCATATATCTGGTAAGAACTCTGAGAGAAAATAAAATTGCCATGAAAAGTTTCTCAAAAATCGGTTGTTCGGGGTCGACTTTAAACTGTTGGCCCCGCCACTCATGTATAAAATTAACGCACACAACATAAGTAGTATCGAGAAGCTAGGTCGTAATCCTGCCTAAAGGGTTCTAATGACCAAATATGTACATAGGTAGTCTAAATCACCAACCGATAGGATCGTACTGTGTAGAACCATAGTTTGTAAGTAGAAGTTTGAAAAAATTTTAAAAATTCAGGCAAACGATTAAATTTGAGGTTGTAAACGTTTTCTAGCCACACAAAGCACTAAAATCCGAATGGTTGTATGTTGCAATCAACAGCAGCCTATTCATTATGAGCAATTCAAAGCTATTAAAACGATTTGCTTTATTCCGTTGATAAAATTTATATTGAAATTTAGTTTTTAAATGAAATTTAATTTCTTATTAAGAAAAAATAAAATTTTTACAATTAAAAAAAAAAAGAATACTTTGAACGTATTTCTGTTGTATGTGGAGCAGAATGTTTGACATCCAGAAGAATAATTTGAACAAGACTTCCTAAATAGCTGCCTCATTTATAATGTTCCCATTAAAAAAAAAAAGAAAAAAGAAAAAAGAAACTCATATTTGTGTCGATAAAAAAATAATGCCTTCATAAAAATACCACATGTGCTCAACTCCCCACGCACTTCCTTTTGTGAGCGTATTGAAGCAATTATTGAGTATTTAAAATATCCAATAATTGCACTTGTTGCTCCAAAAGTAGCAATGCAACACAGCAACTATAAGAAAAATAGCTATAACGGCGGTATTTACAACTACAGCTACAGCAGCAGCAGCAACAGTAACAGCAACAGCAACATCTTGAGCATGGTCCAGTATTCCCAAGCAATAGCACAGTAACCAGACGTTTCTTTTTGTGAGAATCTTATGAATATTGAAAAATAACTCTACGCATTGGCACGCAACCAACAGGCGAAATAAAATAACAACCACAATGAGAACGACAACGACAACCGCCTTAACTGGCTAGTAAAACAGCAGACTGTTGTTACCCACAACAAACAAAACAAAATATTTCCAACAATGCGACGACGTGTTTTCCTGTCTGTCTTGCTTGCCTGCCTGCCTGCCTGCTGGTTTCTGTTTCAATTTCTTTTTTTTTTAGTTTTCGTTTGTAAATTTTCTTCGTTTCGATTTGTTTGTATTTGGCATTTGGCGATTTGAGCCTCTGTTAGTCGCATCATTAGCCAGAGAGTAGGCGTGCATATTAGCGGTACAAGTTGCCTGCCAATACTTACGTCCATGCAACACAAACACAAACACTTTGTCACCAAAAAGCCACAACGATATTTAGGTACCCATACACATACTTATATATGCGTTGCTCGTATATGATGTACAGTGACATTAACGCATATTCTAGTAGTAATATTAGGTAAGGGAAAAAGTAATTTCTTAAAGTGAAGTTTAAAATCACATAAATAGTCGGTTTAAACTTCAGTGTATACGAACTACTTCTAATGGAAGAAAATAAAATTTGTTTTCCTGCCCGTACTGTACATAATTGCTCTTAACAACCTTTGATCGGGATTACGACCTAGTGTCTTACACCCCTTATGTTGTGTTTGTTAATTTTATACATGAGTGGTGGAACCTACAGTTTAAAGTCAACTCCGAACGATAGATTTTTTTGAGAACCTTTTCATGGCATTTCCAGAGTTTCATTCACTTCCAGAGTTTTTACCAGAAATCTACTGAGAGGAAGCCGCCGTCGGAATATTTCTTCATATTTCGTTTCGTTTGAGATGTCTGACCTGGGGTTTAAACCGAAGCCTTACGTCTATTAAGCCAACACACTGCCTACTAGACTAAGGCGACTACTTTTTTGTACACTCAACTTATGTAGTGTGCTATGGCTTGTGTAAGCTGACGCTGTTACTGCTGTCTTAAGCATTATTGAAAGGGAGTCTATCAATATGGTAGTAGTAATACAGACTTTCGGCGTATTGGATCTTAGATATCGGCCATTAACTATACTTTCCATATTGTCACTGACTTTGTTCCTTGTTCCAGTCTAGAGATCAAGCGTAGGATCATTCCTGCCAAACGGGTGTTATCACGGTTTCAATAGGCAATTGAGTAGCAGATACCTCTCTGAACGATGAAACTAATACTCTAGTCGTTCATCCTCACTGTGCTTCTCTAGCGCACAGCAGCGTGGTCGCTATTAAGTACCGATGCTGCAGCCTTGAGAGTATTCGAGAGAAAAGTTCTACGTAACGTCTTCAGTCCAGTGCGAATTGGCGATGATATTCGCATCAGGTCCAACAATAAGCTATATGAGCTCCTCACCAACATGGACTTTCCTCTGCGTATTTATAATATCCAGCGGCTGCACTGGATCGGCCATGTTGTTCATATGATAAAGGCGGGACAGATTTTTGATGCGGGAATTAGCGCAAAAATTGGTCTGCCTCGGAACAACAACAATATGGACGTTGTTCTGCGCTTTAATAATGTCCAGCGGTTGCACTGGATGGGCCATGTCGTTCAGATGATAGATCTTGCTCTGATGAAACGGGTATTTAATGCAGGGATCTGCAGAAGTCTGTATAGAGGACGACCTTGTCTGCTTTAGAAACACCATATCGTGTAAGCCCTGTACTCGATTTGTGTGACCAACTGGCGAAGATGCGCAAGAAGGAGAGGCGCCTGAAAGAATGTGTTAAGGCAGGCCGAAATCTGTTAAGCGGGTTCTCAATGGCCAATTAACGAAAGAAAGAAGACATAAAGTATTCAATTAATGATGAAAATTGTCTTAGTTCACTAGATAGGTAATCTAGAATCGATTTCTAATTTGATTACTTTGCACAATGCATTCTTAAGACATTGAAAACACGTCCTAGTTACTCACACCACTTACGTTGAGTGTGTTAATTTTATACATGAGTAGCGGGTTCTACAATTTAAAGTTGACTCCGAACGATAAATTTTTCTAAAGACATTAAACGTCTTTGTTGAATACCTTATCAAAACAATAAAAAAAATGAATACGAATATACTCTTACCCTTACACAATTCCCATGGACAGCTTGCATATGAGTGTACCTGATACATCTGGTTGGTAACCTTGTTGACGCTGATAGTTTGTGGTTATGGGTCTCGTTCTCTTATCGTTTTTACGACTATTTTTATTCATTTCGTATTCTCTTTCCTTTAAATATTATGGCTGACCATTTACAAAACCAAAAAATAAAAATCAAAAATTAAAAAAAAAATAAAATAAAAATCTCTTCTTCTTCTTCTTCTTCGACTTACTTGTTCGTCAGTGATTTGATAAAGCGGCATCGTTATGTTGACTGTGACTTGTTACTAATTACTTGACTCGTTTAGAAAAGAATCCTCGTATCGCCTCTACTCTACCTATTCTCCTATTCCTATTCCTCCACAACATGACTGTATAGGCAGGAGGCAGAAGGAGAGGAGAAAAAGCAATTTCAGAGACTTACCAGTCCAACTGCGTTAGAGACCATTTGTTTAATGTATTTCATCTTTGGCTTGTTGTTTTTGTTATATTAACTGATACTGCCAATATACCCTTGCTAATGTTGTTCTCGTTGCTGTTGTTGTTGTTGTTGTTTTAACTAGTCCATATGTATTAACCAGTATTTGTTTTGGATTGTCATCATTAGGCAACTTCCTTTTTACATGAACACACACTTAAAATCGTGGGAATAAATTTCAGCAATTCGGCCACAGTATTCAAGGATCGCAAACAATGTTTTCTGTCTCCTGACTGAAGACAGACATAGCTTGGGTTGAAATGAATTATTTCAGGAATTTTATGTCTGAAAGTGTTTCTGCAAAAGGCCATCGTGTTTTTATTATTTTTTTGTTTCTTGCAAAGAGGATTTTTCTAAAAAAAAAATAAACAAAACTTTTAAGCATAAAATATTTATGTCTACCAAGTTTGGAGTGATTCTACTCCCATCTGACATTAAAAAGAATTTGAAAGTTGATAAGTAAGATCGTAGTTTCTAGAAAGCATGTGAACCTAAATCCTAGGATACTTAAACAAGGAAAATTCACAATATTTATGAAAATCATTCAAACGTAATTTGCTAGGCACCAGACTACTAGTGTTGGAAAAAAACTAGAATTATTCCATATTTTCAAACACAGTTAATCAGGATGTTTACTGATTAGAATTTCATTTAAGGTACGCTCAAGTTCGTAATTACGACTCTATTCATCAATTTAACGTTTATGAACACTTAAGGTAGAATTAGCCAAACGTTCACGCAACCTAAAGGAACATACAATCGTTTTTAACATACGAATATAACACAAATGCTTACTGAAATTCTATTACGGTTGTGGATAATCGTTCTCATTGCCTTTTACATGCTATAAACGAAAGTACTGTTCGCTTACATTCCGTGAACGTTTGGCTAATCATACCTTTGCAAAATAAAACATTCGATAAAGAGTGAATTTTTTGAAACGTAAAATTTGTAACAAAAAATTTAGATTTTTGCAATTGATTTTATTTATTGAAGCTTCAGCTCCACGTTAAAAAACAGTACGAGGTCAAATCGTTACAACATGACAGAGTAAATTCCTGACAAAGCCTTCGTATTTCATTGCATTTGCAAGTGCAAATATCTTTCATGTGGAGATGACTACTGAACATGGGATTAGCTGGGCTGTATGGTATTCTATTAACCTGATAAAAGCATTGAGTGCCTAATGATAGCCAAATTATATAGGGATCGACCTCCATTGTCAAGTCAGCCAACATGATGATGAACATCAACAAGGGCGAAGCACATAAAAAAATCGTCAAAGGCAACTATAAGTTCTCATACGTTCTATGCCTAAAATTACTCCAATATCACCTCAACATACACACATATTTTATAATCATTTGAGGTTGGCATTGTTTAATGTTCAAAAAACTTGATTATAAACACAAGCATCCCAGGTTCGGTTATAGTGGAAGGCAAGTTATTATCCACCACTGGTGTTTATTATTTTAAAAACTTAAGAGGCTTAAATCTATTTGCAAATAATCCATTCAGAAGCTCCCTGATACACCAAAAAAGAACATAAACAAAGTTTATCATATCAAGATCAGGCAGCGGCACTATGTGGGAAAGAGTGCGAGTCAGGGAGTACCATTCCTTACACGAAACAAGCCAATGTATGGCTTGGCATGCTATATGGTAAACATACAATCCTTGGGTAATGACATGCTTAGCTGAAAAAATTTAATGAAACTGAAGGAAAACAACAATACGAACAATACGACCTAGGACTCTAGCAAAAGAATAACTTGCTCAGCAAGAAAAATATGACTATCTCGACTGAAACAATATTCCTTAAAGGAACACAGGAATAATAATAAAAATATAGAAGTTCTTCGCATTTAGGTTTTGTAAAAATAATATCGTGCCTAACCCAACTGGGTACGAGTTAACTAGACCTTCTGAGTATCACCAAGCATTCAACTTAAAAATTATGGCCTTAAAAAGATTATGAATCGTAAATTGCATCTTCATCGTCATATAACTTTTGACAACTCATATGCCTTACGATACATACTCTCCCCTTTACTTAATTCTTTAATTGATCATTGCAACCCTTTAGTTCGGATTACAACCTAGTTTCTCATACCGTCCATGGATTAACCTGGGTTATGTAGCAAGATCTACAATTGAAAGTCGACTCCGGATAACAGACTTATCATGTCAATTTTCTTTTACTCTCAGACTTTATGCCGAAAACAGAAAGCTAGGTTTTGAACCACAGGCTCGTGTCTTATAAGCCAAGACACTACCTACTAGACGGCGGCATCTTTCCTTTGGTGATCTAAACTTCGGAAGAGTTTACTTTTGTTATTCATAACTCCTCTAGAATTATTAAATTTGAATATCATTTAAAGCCAGTCTTTTTTTACAAAAATTGTCCATTCAAAAGGAATTTTTTTAAATTTTATTTCCCATCAAACCTTCTAAATCTGTATGTATGCATGTGCTATTTTGAAACCAATTTTGTTTTCATTAAAAAAAATCTTAAAAAATTCAACAAAAAGAGAAAAACTGCAAAATAAAAAAACTGAATCCGAAATATGTTGGCAGACATAATAAAAATGTCAAGTTAAAGAAACCGAAAAACATTACAATGATGAAGGAGTATGTCCAGACACTCGCAACACATACGCATGCTGGTTATGCACCAATGCTACACAGACTTGTCCCACAGACTAGCCAACAGACAGCCTACGCAAAGGCTTTTTTGGTTTTTCTTTAAATTTTGACCATCAAGTGAAACAATAAATTATTAAAAAACAAACAAACAACAAAAAAAATAAAAAAAATGAAATAAAATTAACAAAAGTACTGAAGAACGAATTGAGAATGAGCTACGCTTGAGGTTGAGATGAAAGAAAAATTCATCCCGACTGTTTGTGGAGCCCATACACCCAAAGAAATCCTTTAGTTTTACTGCTGTTTGATATATGTTAAGTTGCTGTGGTTCAGTTGTCAGTGTGTTGATGTTTTAAACGAGAGCCTGTGGTTCAATTCTTAGCTCAGACACTACAACATAACGAAATGTGAAAAATATTTCTTTCGACGACTTTATCTAAGCATTTTTCTGACGGAAACTATGACAATTAAATAAAATTGTCATGAGCAGTTTCTCAAATCTGTTGTCCAGAGTCGTCTTTAAACTTAAGGTCCAATTGCTAATGGATAAAGTTAGCACACACAATATAATTGGTGTGAGAAACTAGGTTGAAATACTGACTTGAGTTGATGTAAAGCAATAAACTCGGCCATGTTGAGGTTGAACAATCCGAAACATGGAAGTCTTCTTCGTTAAAGCCGTAGTCTAGTAGGCAATGGGTTGGCTTAATAGGCGTAAGGTCACGGTTCAAACCCCAGGTCAGAGGTCTCCAAACAAAACAAAATAAAAAAATTATTTCTTCGACAACTTCCCTCAACAGATTTCTGGCAAAAACTCTGACAGTAAATTAAAATTGCCAAGAAAAGTTTTTCAAAAATATGTCGTTCGGACTTGACTTTAAAATGTAGGTCGCTCCACTCATGTATAAAATTTACACACGCGTGGTGTGGGAAGATCGGTCGTAATTCTCACCAAAGGGTTCTAAAGGATTGTGACGGTCATGTATAAAATTATTACACACAAACATAGGTCGTGTGAGAAGCTAAGATCACAATCGTCATCCTAACTGAAAGGTTGTATTGACCACTTAAATAAGTTAAAGTATGTTCTGCTCATAGTTACAAAACAGAGTAAAAACTCGCCCATGTTGAGTTTTAACAACCCCAAACATGTAAGACATATCGACATATCGAAGAGATCACTTAAAACAGTATACGGAGCGTGATTTCCAAAGGAATTATCTTTGGGAATCTCTCTCAAGGCCTGCTGCTTATTATTTACAATTCGATCGTCGATGCCGTTAATAATAGATGGACGACTTCGGAAACCGGCAGAACGACGAAGAAAATTTATTCAAAACTCTATCGAAGGCATACGATAAGTCTGCTTAAACTCTAAAGAAAAAGAAGAAGGCATATTGGTGCCTGCAATTTAGAACTGCAATTAGGAACTGTTACGCCTTGATATTAACTGACATTGGCAATCAAAGTCGCTTCATAAGAAACACCAAGTGGTTCCGGTACTAGACTATAATGGAAAACTTTGGTATCGTAATAGGCCCTATTTGGCCTAGGTGTGTTCATCCAACCGCCTTTGATACCTATCGTAATAGAAGGACCAACACTATAACAATATTTTATGAGTCGCTTCATGAGAAGCAGCAAGTGGTTCCGGTACTAGACTATAATGGAAAACTTTGATATCACAACGGGCCCTATGTGGCCTAAGTGTGTCCAGCCACCTCTACTAAGCTTCTTAGCATGTTTGGACGGCCAACGCTATAACACCAATATTTTTGATTGTTTCGAGTTCAGATAACTCAAAGTCTCAAACTTCCCTAAAGCTTTCCGTAGTATTTATGAATCTGAGACTAGATTTGATAATGATTGTTCTTCCCTTTTTTCTCTTCAAATCATATGGTAATCTCCAAGCAATGGCTGTCAAACTAAGTGTCAGAGATTATTGAAATTTTGACAGATGCAGACTGACAGATCTTGATTTGACATGAGAGTTTTTACTGTATTAAGCAGCGGAAAATTGGATGGATTTCACTGAACTATCTTTGCAAAAATTTGAAATTCATGCGGGTTTCCAAACGACAGAGATTTGTTAGCAGAACGTATCAATTTCTCTGACTTAAAATTATAAAATCAGTTTCTGTCATAGAATATCTATTAATTAATATCCAAAAACCATCAAACCAAAAATTTACTGACATTTACTAGCAAACCATCAAACTCCATAGAGTTCCTAGCAAAAAAAAAACATCACTGGGAAGTAGTTGGCAATACATTTTATTCCGTTTTTTTCCCTCCGCCATATTCATTCACTTGGATTTTCGTATAATTCTTGCCATTCATAATCAAAGTCTCTTCATTTATTTTTTTATTGGTTTAACATGCTTTAAGAATACAAGAAAAACAAACACTCGAGATGAAAATAAAAGCATAGAAACATAAATGAAAATCAACATCATCATTAACATTATGGTCGTTTTGTAATGCGGATGTGTATTCAAAAAGAAGAAGAAGAACATAAGCCTGCTGAAGATATGATAGCGCAGCAATGCGATAAAAAAAAAAAGGAACACTAAACGCTCCATTGAAGCTTAGCTATGCACTTGAACTTGATGCATTTATTTTAGAGGCTGTTCCTTATGTTAAATGGTAAACAAACCCAATGGGAAATGAAGAGGTTTTATTGAAATTAAATATAATCCTTGGGAAGTTAGACTAAATAAAGCATTATGCAGTAGATTTCCTTTCCTTTTCCTAAATTTCTATAATGTTTGCCTTGCCAATCGACCTTCAACTAAAAGTTTCCATTTCTATGTGGGGGGGAGGGGGTTCTCATTAAAGTTGGCATAAAAATTTCAACACAATTTTTTTTTTTTTGCTAGAAGCCGAAGCATCAATATTAACATTTCATTTTCATATCGCCGCCTATCCAAAGTTATAAAACAAATACGAAGGCAAATACAAACACTTATACACACAAACACATACGCCACTAAATTTATATGTGTTGCCTAGATATTTTATTGGTATTGGCTCGCTATTTGCCTTAATTTTGTTTTTAGTCTGGTTTAAAGCAATCTTTGTCTTCTTTTTTTTTTTGCTGCCACAAAATGTTGCAGCTTAATACGCTGTTGTAGTTCATAATCTTTGTTGCCAGTTATAATTTTTTCTGTTGTTGTTGTTGTTGTTGCTCTTTTTTTTGTTGATTTTTCTTTTGAAATGTTTATTTTACCATTACATTATGGGCGTTTATATATTCTGTGCCTGTGCTACACACTGTTTTCTTTGCTTTCCTTTCCTTTTTCTCTTCTTTTACTGCCTCCTGTTTTCGTACTACTACTGCTGCTGCTGATGATGATGATGGCCTCATCTTAGCTGCACAATAAAAATACTATCTCTCGGCCTTTATGTTTGTTGCTGTTGATAATGCTTCTGTTGATGTCGTTGATGTTGCATAAAGTATTTTAATGTTGTTGCCATTGTTGTTGCTGTTGTCGTTTTTTATAGACATCCTCATTATAATAATTTTTTTTCTCTCTCTCCTTCTCTCTCCTTTCGTTATAAAATATTTCATCTCCCATTCATATCTTTGCTGTTGTGTTGCATCCCAAAGAGTTACTATATTATTACAACTACAACTACAACTACAACTACAACAACTACTACTAGTAGTAGTAGTGCTGCTGCTGTTGAAATTGTATTGTCAACTATTAATTCATGCCGCGCAATTTATCACTTTTGGTTGTTTAACACATTAACAATGTTTATATAACTTGTAACGACAACATGGTTGTACGTTTGTATTTGTCCTCCTCCTGCCATATTTATATTCATGGCTGTCTAGTGATGACAATATTTCGCCTTTGCGCGCCAATGGTTTTATTCGCTTAAGGGCATAACAAATATTAGCAAATATGACTTGAAATCGGAATCATTTGAAGGTTCTTATAAGGGGCTGAGAAACAAATCTGTGGTTATTATAGCTCCCTTGATTAATGCACACATAACGGGTAGTGTGCAAAGCTAGGTGGGAATCTTGACTAAAGGTTAAGGTTATTATTGTAATATACCTACGTAATGATAACAAATTTTTTAAAGCCAAAGTATGATTGAAATCGTAAAGCTAGAACGAACCAATATTTTCCTTTTGGAAATGATAGAATGAAATCGAATACTGCTTTGCCTTTAAAACGCTAATAATTTTAGCGCTTTGATTCTGTTTTGCTTAATGCTCGACTAGTAACATCAGAGTTCTTAGTCCATTTTCCAATGGCGTTCTTACTCAATTTAGGATTACGCCTTAGGCTCTTACACTATTTACAGTAAGCGTCAAAAGAAACTGTAAAATTCTAACAAACACCAAAGTCAACTTTTACCATTTAAGGAGAGTGCCCGAAAAAATTTTACAATGTTACGAATTTTTTTTGTAATTTTTAATTTTTTTTTTGTTTTAATTTTAAAAACCGGCAATTAAACAAATTTAGAATAAAAATAACGGTATTTTACTAAGTATATTTTTTTAATGTGCAGTTGCTTTTGACGCTCACTGTATGTTGATTGTGTTAATTTCATCCATGACTGGCATGACCCGCAGTTTAAAGACGACTCTGAACGACAGATTTTTGAGAAACTTTTTCATGGCAATTTTATTTACTTTTAGAATTTGTGCCAAAAAAAAAACTGTTGAGGGGAAGCGGCCGAGAGAAATATTTTTTTTTATATTTCATTATGTTCAAGATGTTTACGTACAGTTTCTTTTGACGCTCACTGTATGTTGTGTGTGCTAAATGACTGGGGTGACCTTCAATTTAAAGTTCATTCCAAACGATAGGTTTTTGCAAAGCTTTTCATGGCAATTCTATTTACTTTCAGAGTTTTTGCCAGAAGATTGCTGAGCGGAAGTCGCCTAGAGAAATATTTTTTTTTTTTTTATATTTCTTTACTTTCAAAATGCTTGTGCCAAGTGTTTGAACCACGGACTCTCTTCTAATAAGCCAACACACTATATCCCAGACTACAGGGACTTTATAGCAACTTCAGATAGCTTTCATAATTGAGTACGGTAAAGCCACGGTCATGGATCCGCTAGCAAGGAACATATCAATCTACGATATAAGCAAGATAAGTTCAAGTATTAAATCTAAATATTGTGTGGTATTCAAACTGAAATCCGAAAGTCAGATAAAATTGAGTATCCACATAGAAACACCAACACCATGGTCTGGAGAGAGGCCTAGCATGTACCGCTTCAAGGTTTCCTTGCAGGATTTCAATTTACTTGCTTAGCTTTGCCAGATTAATAGGATTCCTTTACTAACATCAACTCTTTTCGAGTTACCCTCATGCAAAATTTGGATTTCAAGTCGAATGCTTTATTGAAATCAATCAATATCAGATACAAAGGAGGTCACCATTCCACTGATTACAATCCTTAGTTCCTAAAGAAAAATTTTCGTTTCTAACAGCGTTTGCAGTTAGAGGTTGAGGGAATTCAATGCTTTCTTAGTCATATGCTCCGCAGTTGCTAAAGGAGGTACCATGGAATATTGAAATGAACTCCTAAAGAAGATAGGCGCTCATCTACAGATTTCACAGAAACTTCATTCATTAGCAGGATGGTATAATGAAACCACTTTTAGAGGCTAACTTATAGAACAGACACATCTGGCATGACATGGATATGTACAGAACATACTTTGCATTGAACCTATTAAGGAGTCACCTAAGGTATCTGCTATGATAATGGGACGCTGGTCTCTGATTGCTAGGAGACTGGGAATACATCATAACGACTTCTGCAGAATCTAAAATTACGAGGAAGACCACAGGATATATTATCTGTCATTGGGAAAAGTAGTACTCTTGTAGACCCAGAATTTAGTGATAAAACATGCTAGTCAAAGGCGATTTGAGAAAAAAACACTAACCTTCCTTCATAACAGTCTCGGAATGGTTGAGAGATCCCAACTACGGGTCATAATTATATAGCGGAATAGGAATTGAAGTCATCGTAGTCTAGTGTGTTGATTTATTAGACATGAGATCTTGGTCCAAATCCCAGTTCAGACATCGCTAACTATTTCTTCGGTGACTTCCTCTCAGCAGATTTCTGGCAAAAACTCTCAGAGCAAATAAAATTGCCAAAAATCGTTCGGAGTCGATTTTAAACTGCAGGTCCTGTCACTCATATATAAAGTTAGTAAATACAACATAAGTGGTGTGAGAAGCTAGGTCATAACTCTGACTAAAGGGTAGTAATGACCAATTATATATGTATGTACGGAATAACTGATATGGGTGTTACAACCGGATCCTAAAGAACCCAAGTAGGCTGTGTCCCGTGAGGAAGCTACCAGTGTATTCCAACTTAACCTTACTTATATCCTGTAGGCAGCATAGCGTAAGAAGCGACTTAGAAACCTTTATAAAGTATTCCTAAATGTTCTCCAATTACCGAAATTGTAAATTGGAAAGTTTTCTGAATTATATTGTAACATAATGGGGGGTGTAAGTGAAAGCAAGACAAGGGAATCTAAGGAAAGTAAATCGAAATTCTGCCTCATTTACTTAATTATATACGATGAACCCTATTGTAAGGCATAATAACTGTTATAAACTATTATAGGAGGAAATAAAATGTCTACCATTTTTGTTCTCTTTCCTATCTGGCTCTTATAAAGTAATCGGTTTTCAAAGAACCCCCTCAAAGTAACCATTCTTCTTCTTCTCTTTAGAAATAATTCAATTAAAAAGAACTTCATAAATTTTATTTTATTTTGTATGAATTAGTTTCCCTAAAACGCTCACCAAATAGTTTACTTTGTTCCCCTGTTTGCTTCCAAAATAATTGTGGCCACAATGCCTGGCGATTACTTTAACTCTGTGAACTATTTTTTTACGTCTTTGCAAGGCATTTATCATGTCATGCTGTACCCTGTGAGGAGACATTTTTTATAATGTTTTGCAATATTTTTTTTAATTATTTATACGTTTCAATTGTTTTTGTTTTTATTTTTTATTTTTGCATTAGAAATTATCATTTTGACAAAGTAAATACCCGTACTGTGCCCAGTACAGTCATTAATAAAATTATTTGGGAATTTATCCAATTTTTATACGAAATATTTCTTTGCCTGTGTAAATATAAATAAAAATTATGATTTACTTTTAATAGGTCGAAATTCAGAGAGAGAAGAGGGGGGAGGGGGGTAAATTATAATTACTATGGTACTGAAATTATAATTATGATGTAAGAACATCAGATTTATTGTTGGCATCAAGGACAACATGCCGTTAAGTAAGTTATCAAGGCACCATTTTTATAACACACTGTGTGGTAAGAGAAATGGTACAGTGGCGCCCATGAGAGGTGAAACTAACCACTAAGGAATCTAAATGAATCACTTTTAAATCATTTTTTAAAAATCATTGCAAAATCTAATGCCAATTGCGGCAAATATGGCGTACTTACTGTGCTGCGTTACTATAGCACATGATAGTTAAGCATATGCATACTTACCGAGCTCACTATGTCTGTTGTCATTGTAATCTTAAAGTTAGGATTACGTCTTAGATTCTCTTATCACTTATGTTGTGTGTGATAACTTGAGAACATGAGCGGCGGGACCTACAGCTTGAAGTCGATTCCGAACGACAGATTTTTGAGAAACTCTTTCATACCAATTTCAGAGTTTTCAACCGACATCTGCTGTGAGGAAGTCGCCGAATAAATATCTTTCCAAATTTCGTTTTGTTGGAGATACCAGACCTAGGGTTTGAACCGCGGCCTCACATCTAATAAATTCAACAGACTACCTACTAGACTACGGCAACTTGATACCCTTGTTTGATGCCTTTTCGAGTATTGTAAGCTTTCCTTTTCTATCGTTAATCCACGGCTTTAACTGGTGTTTGTCATGAGAATCCTACATGGCATACATACATACATACATAATTGGTCATTACAACCCTTTAGTCAGGATTACGACCTAGCTACTCACACCACTTACGTTGTTTGTGTTAATTTTATACATGAGTGGCGGGACCTACAGTTTAAAGTCGACTCCGAACGACAGATTTTTTTGAGAAACTTTTCATGGCAATTTTATTTACTCTCATCAGAGTATTTGCCAGAAATCTGCTGAGAGAAAGCCGCCGAAGAAATATTTTTTTTATATTTCGTTTTTGATGTCTGACCGGGGATTCGAACCCCGGCCTTTCGTCTTATAAGCCAACACACTACCTACTAGACTACGGCAACTTCATACCCTTGTTTGAAAGCCTTTCGATAATTGCAAGTAAGACGTGCTTTCATTTGCTGTCATTAATCCACGGCTTTAACTGATGTTTGTCATCAGAATCCTACATGGCATTCAGTTAGAACCACCACTTTGCGTACAACCACCTTCTAGACAAGAAAGCTGCTGCAATCTTAGCCGGACATTAAAATTTCTTAATACCGAGCAGATAATTTTTCTAAAACGCTTATGAATTCAAATTTTTTTGAATTCAAATTTTTCAAAACCTAGTTGGGTTCCCACAAAACTCAATTTCTCCTTTCAAGCTCATTTCCAATTAATTTCAAATTAATGACGACGATTTCTTTCATTTCAGAAGCTTTCAATCCACGTCCCACGTAAAATAATAAAAAAATAAGAAAAAAATTTAATTCCCTTTTAATTTTTAATATACGGTGCAGCAGATTTATTTCACAATTTAAGTATCACGCGTAAAGACAACATGGAGCATAGGAAGCCAACCACCAAGTTAATTATTGAAACATTAAATCTGGTCGTATATCAAAAACTAATTAACTATTGAGAGCTGAAATGAGAGTTTAACCATAAATTATAAAGTTTATGATCTCCCACATACGTACATATTTATTAAGCAGTCATCGAAACCCATACGCACACAGTCACATAGCAGAGATGGTGAATGTTTATGGCCAGCAGAGAGAGTGAGAGAGAAGGGGGGCAGCTCAAATCCTTTTTCATGCTTTATTTTATGTTTCATTAAATGCAAAAATCTGATAAGAAACCATAACCGAAACAGAACTGAACCAGAGAACTACGCAGAAAATGGTCATCATAATACGTACACACTACCATAACATACAAACAGAAAAATTAAAGGAGTGATGGTAGCGTTATTGATGCTGCTGTTGATAAAAAACGGTTGAGATTTGTGTAAAGCTGCCACGTATAATTTATAATTTTAGTTTTAATAGCCATTTGTATAGGCAAGCAATTAAGTTTAGTGTTACGTTTAAGGCCTAAACTAGGCATTCAAGAGATTGAAATAAATTCAAATATACAGGAGCTCAGTAGCTTAGTTCAGGCATATCAGATCCTAGATTACAACTGATAACAATACTTTCGATGTTGTCCATGAATTCGTTTATCTTGGCTTCGTCGTTACCGGTAAAAATGATGACAGTCTGGAGATCAAGCATAGGATCATGTTTGCTAAAAGGTGTTACTATGGTTTCAATATGGTTTCACTCTTGCGCAATGAAACTTATGTTCTACAGTCCACTTGTAGCTTGGGTAATCACAGGGAGTACCAAGCAAGATATTACTGCTGCCTTTAGAGCAAGCGAAAGTCAATCGGGATTCGTCTTCGTCGAAGTATACTTCGAACGAAGTATATGTTGCCATCAAACGGGAAAATGCGGCGTTTCATTGGATAATCACAGGGAATACCAAGCGAGATGTTACTAGACAGTGCAGTTCTGGCTTTAGCGCTATTGGTCAAGAATCAATCGAAATTCGTCTTTCGTCAAAACGAAGAATATGTTGTCATCAAGCAGGAACATGCGGCGTTTCATTGGATAATCACAGGGAGTATCAAGCGAGATGTTACTTACTACCCTTACCATTACTGATCGAGAATCAATCGGGATTCATCTTCGTCAAAACGAAGTATATGTTGTCATCAAGTAGGAACATGCGGCGTTTCATTGGATAATCACAGGGAGCTCCAGGCGAGATGTTACTACCGCCTTTAGCGCTACCGAGAATCAATCAATTAATCGGAATTCATATTCGTCAAAACGAAGAATACGTTGTCATCAAGCAGGAACATGCGGCGTTTCATTGGATAATCACAGGGAGTACCAAGCGAGATGTTACTAGTGCCTATAGCACTACTGATCGAGAATCAATCGAAATTTGTCTTCGTCAAAACGAATGTTGTCGACAAGTAGAAATATGCGGCGTATTGTATTCCCGATCACCGACGATAACTATACTTTCGATGTTTTCAGTGCATTTACTTATCTTGGCTTCGCCGTTACCAGCAAGAAAAATGTCAGTCTTGAGATCAAGCATAGGATCACTCTTGCCAACAATTACTATTGTGGTCCCATTAGAAAATTGAGTAGCAAAGGCTTCTCTCGTACAATGAAACTTATCCTCTGCATGTATCTTAGAAACATGGTGTAGAAACATGGACGCAATTTTGCAACAATACTGCAGCTTTGACAGTATTCGGGAAAATAGCCCTTCGTTAGATCTTCTCTTCGATAAGAGATGGCGTTGATTTCCGCATTTAATCCAACATTTGATGAGTTGCATGAACTCCTCAAAAACATGGACATTGAGCACAGCACTAACATTCAGCATCTATGCTGGCTCGTTCAAGGCGGGAGTACGGTACTCGGGAAAAAAATCCTTCGTTAGATCTTCGATTCAATAAGAGTTGGCGATGATTTCCGTACCCGACACAACAGTGAATTGTATGAACTCCTCAAAAACATGGACATTGTGCAGTGCTTTAACATTCAGCGTATGCGCTAGCTCGTTCATGTCTTTCGTATGGAAGAAGATATTCCATCGAGACGAGTATTTGATGCGATGATTAGCAGCATTCTGCAAAGAAGACGATTTGGTCTGCATTGGAAGAACCAAATTTAGGAAGCCCTACCATCGATTAGTGTGGCCAACTGTCGAAGGCGTGAAAGAAGAAGAGGCGCCATGAAGAATTGTGTTAAAGCAAGCCGAATATTTTTTAATTGCTTAGAATATTTGCTCCAATCTCTTTCCAATACTATTTTGTGCTTCCTTACTTTCGATTTATTTTCGACAATTTCTTCTGTAATTACAGCCCTTGTCACTGTGCAGGATCATATTTTCATGTGCAACATTAAACACTCATGAGAGTCATTTTTTTTTTTTTGACTTCAAAGCGCTGCAATCATCAGTGAACGACATTTCCAATAACAAATCCCCGGAATTGAGATGCTCTGGTCTAAGATCGTGCACAGAGTTGTGAGTCTAAACGCGCAGCTAGGTCAGGTTGTTCGGATGGAAGAAAATGCTTCAACGTGATGGGTTCAGGATGCAGGGAGTAACAAAAGACGGCATAGTGGGCGACTTTGTCTGCGTTGAAAATACCAAATTGAAGAAGCTCTGCCATTGATTGATGCGACCAATTGTTAAGCCAGGTTGATACTGACTTTTAATAAACAATCTTCCACCAAATGACATTTAAATCTGGCATCTCTCTTATGCCTTAAATTAAATGAGAGAAAATAATGACAGCGTATGTAAAATACAAAACAAAGAGACAAAACAGTGGAGAACAGACAAATATGATGATCATCAACATAATTTCGTAAAAAGCGATAAATGAGTCAAGATATTGAGTTGACAATACACAACGTTTGCTGAAAAAAAAACAAGAGAAAAACAGTTCTACTGCTAAAAAAAATATGTTGCAACAATAACAACAACAATAACAACATGAACAATGTACATAATTAAATGTCGACAATTAATCAAAATGTTGGGGACACAACACAACGCCACAACCAGACTAAAACAACATCAGAAGAGCTGGTGAAATTAATACGCTTTAAAATGTAATGGTCAAACACAGTGCAACAAGATATATCAGACCAGAAAGAGAGAGAGAGAGTAAAAGAGTGTGAGGTGAGACCAGTAAGCCTAACAACAAGCGATACAAGCAATGACAACAATTGTACTCATTAAAATATCTGTTGGTCACAGCAGCAATAACAGCCAGAACATACAATAACTGCTGGAAACATTTCATTCTCAGTGGTAATAAACTTGTGTTTCAGTTTTGTTTGTGTTTTGTTGTATTAAATCCCTGCAACATTATACTTTTTCCCGGCAACACAACATATTGAGAAAGCAAAGTCGTGGGAGCAATTATAATTATTTTTTCTCCCCGCTTTTCGTTTCCTATAGATTCCTACAGTGTCATACCATATTAATGCTGTAGACAAACATGCCACAAGATACAGTGTTACAACAACAACAACATGTAGTATAATTTACACTCATTCATTTAGCTTTCGACGAAAAACACATGTAACACTGAAGAAGAAGAAGAAATATAAGGATTTACTTAAAATCGTATATTTTTGCTACTCCTCTTCCATTCCATCCATGCATCCATCCATCCTCCTTTTGCTCCTTTCCTTGCCTCTTGTATATTTAAAGAATTGTTTGTTTGTTGCCCTTTTAATTTAAGTGTGTGTAAATGAGCAGTTTATCATTCGATTCGTTGGGTATTGTGGAAATAAAGGAACGAACAACTGTGATTTTTATCTTCTGTTTCTTCTGCAGCATTGCCCAATCCAATCCAATCCAAACCAACGTTGTCCTATAATAACAATAATTCAAGTAAGGAGTAAGTTGTGTTTGGACCCACAACTCCTTGTGTGCTTTTAGGCCAGAGCATTGCAATGTCAGGGATTTTGTTATTGGAAATGTCGTTCACTGATGATTGCAGCGCTTTTAAAGTCAACGCCAGCATTAATTGTCAGTGTCATGAGTGTTTAATGTTGCAGATGAAAATATGATCCGGTACAGTGACATGGGTTTGCTGTAATTACAGAAGAAATTGTAGATAATAAAACGAAAAAGGATGAGGGAAAAATCCAAAGCAAATCAAAGGGGTGCCTCTGCCTCTCGCTTGACTTCACCAGTTGGTCACACCAACCCATGACAGATTTTCCTAAATTTGGTTCTTCCGACGCAGACATGATTATAGAGCTCAATCCGCCGGCTTTCGCTAATCATCTCATTAAATACCCGTCTCGCCGGAACACTCTCTTCTAACCGAATGACATGGTCGAGCCAGCTCAGACGCTGGACGTTAATGCACTGCACAATGCCCTTGTTGTTGAGCAGTTCATACAACTCATTGTTAAATCGGAAGCGGAAATCATCGCCAACTCTTGTTGAACCGAAGGAAGAACTATTCTCCCAAATTCTGTCAAGCCTGCTGTACTGGTACATGCCAGTATCCATGTCTCTGCGCCACGAAGAAGCACAGTGAAGCTGGCCAACCCTTATTGAACCGAAAAGTGAACGAAGGACTTTTTTCCCGAATACCCTCAAGGGTGTATGACAACGTTCATGTCGTTGAGAGGCTTATACAGCTCTTTATTGGATCAAAGGCGGAAATTGTCGCGAATTCCCAATGAAGGTTTTCTGTTGAATACTCCATAAGGCTACTGCATCGGTTCTTAATACAGTCTATACTTCTCCGAGAGAGGTCTCTACTACCTCAATTGCCTGCTGGCAAGAGTGATCATAGGCTTGATTGATGGTATTTTTTTGCTGGTGCTGGTGGAGTCAATGGTGGAGTAAATTCACTGACAACATCGAAAGTATAGTTATTGGCCGTGACCTCTTATTCAATAAGCCGCGTGTCCTAAGTTGTCAACAACATATACCTCAACTTGCCCTTATTCACTGCCAGAGCCGTTCTGATTGATTATCGCTTATAACTGCTAAAGGCAGCAGTAATCTCTCGCGCTTGATACCCAATATGATATCAATCTCAATAGCATATCCAATGAACTGGACAGTTTTTTTTTTTCGGTTCATAAAAAATAAGAAAGTCTTCATACCGCCATAGCGCTCTCCTAAGATCCAAACCCCTTAATCATAATGCATAGCAGACAGTCCCTTTTTTCTTGATTCAATGGCTTCTGCACAATAACTTCAAGTTTTTCTAAGTCACATAAGCAGTACTGTTGTCTGTTGGCTGTCAAATGCTCTAAAGCACTCCAAGTTTTTCACGAAATCTGAACTAGACTGCTCACCTTCATTACATACACAGCTTTAGTGTTGCATTCCATGCACACCACTGTGCATTTAAGTCCACATACGCATATAATTTTTATAGTCTTCTCTTCTCCATGTGTATGCATTTGTGTGTGTGTTTTCTTATTTATTTAATGAAATTTCTGAAGTAATTTTTTGCCAAAAAGGAAAAAGGCGCCAGCGCCACTCTTTTTATACACAAATCGTTGGGGTATCATCTTGATGTCTTGTACATGCATTTGAAAGAATTTTTTTTATTTTTTGTCATTCCTTTTTCTCCTGGTTTGTGTAAATGTTTGATTTTTATTTAAATTGGCACAGACACACACACACACACATACAGGCAATATGTTTTTATGATTTTGTATGCAATTTTTCTTATTTCATTTACAAAAAAAAAAAAGGTTGAAGGTGGCTTGATACCGTAAGCAAATGCCTGATGCTCTAACAGTTTGCGTTTTACGCTGCAGACTCAAATGGGGACCCCCTGTCGAAGTGGCAATGGGCTGTTAATGATATTTTAATATTTTAAAAACGAAGAGAAGAGAAAAAACCAAACAAATAACATGAAAGAGTTTAACTTAAATGAACTGGGGAATGATACTGTGAATGATGCTGAAATGCTGAAACAATAAATTTCAAAATAAATCCTTTATTTATGTGTAGAGACACATTCTTTTTACTTATTTTTGAATATTTTTTCTACGTTTCTTGTTTTAAGAAACATTGTGGGAAGCTTAAAACAAAGAATATAAATGCCTATGCTAATGCATATTCTTTTAATTGAAATGATGCTGCTTGGTCATGCAGGTTTTGCTTGACCGTTTGGCAAAATACTTATCAATTTTCGTTTAACAATTTTAATTTCTTTGATGACCAGCGACTTTTTAATATTTTTTCGCTTTTCATCTCTCTCCCTGTATAGCAGCAGCATCAGCATGAGCATTTTTCCTGACTTTTTTCTTTGGAATCTTACTACTCATCATCGTCGACAATTTAAATTATTTTGCGGCATCAGTCTTCAATTACAGACTTTGCTTTGTGAATGACCATCATTTAAGCGTTAATCGTTTATGGTGTAAAACTCTAATTGTATTGTAATTAAATGCTAGCCTCTCTCTCTCTCTCTCTTCCTCTCTTTTCTTTTGTGTTTATGAAAAATGAAAAACCCGTAAGATGGATAGGCAAGTGAATGTGATTGACTGTCATCAGTCTTTATCTGCGTTGTGATTGGATTTTAATTTTAAAAGACAAAAACTAGTACAAGTTGTGCCGTGTAATTATTGTCATCAGTTATGGAAATTCATGATTAGAAAATTTAAAATTAATCATAAAAAAATTCTACTAAAAAACATGTCAATCTAGTTTGAGGTAATGATTGATGTAATGCTTGAAGGTATCTGATTGATATGCGGCTTAATGAATGGATACATGAATGGACACATAATTAAATGAAATTGTAAACCAGCACAATTTCTTCTTCTTCATCTTATAAATGCTATAAAGTAAAATAGAGAGAGAGTATATGGGTAGCTAAAGGCAAGAAATCTAATTCCGGTATTTGAATCTAGGCTGTTAATCCATATTCAAAAAGTAAAACGGTTATAAATTGCCAAATGGTAAGTTTATTTCAATTTTAAAAATTCTAAGTGTTACGGGCTCTGTATTCGCGACAGGTTTTGCTTCGCAACAGCCATATTCTATAAGAAAAGTTATTGGTAACATTCTAATGGCATGTTTCTCCCTCAAGCATCTTTGTAAAGAGTACTGAACTGGTACATACTTACTTAATTGAATACTACAATCTTTTAGTCAGGCTTACAACCCAAGTTCTTACAGCACACATGTTGTGTGCATTAATTTTATCCATGAGTAGTAGGGCCTACAATTTTAATTCGAGTTCATAGCGTAGTGAGTCTTACCTACTCCGAATTCCAATGATAATTATATACGAGAGACCATTAGATTATGCACTAGAACAGTACTAGCCCTAAGAACGGGAAGCCAGTCGTTTCGGAAAAAACGATGTACAGTGAACAGTTCCTGAAAGACTGAATTAAAGTATTATTGTATGGCCGAAAAGCATCGGACGTTTCCTAAAATACCAAAATTGGTAGGAAATCCATAATCATTACAAGATTCATCTCACCGATGTTTCTTAACAAAAGACTGTCAACAAGCCCGTTGTACATTTACCCATCTCCATAGGCCACAGTGTCAAATTCTCCTAAAACAGCACAATTTTCACTTGATTTGAGCCCGTTGCGATTGTTTTGCTTTTTAGACAACACAAGACCAAATCGTTAAAAGACCTTTAGGTTATGCAATCAGAATTGTTTCAAAAATTAAGGGAAGATGTACCACAAGTATTGTCCCTGGAGTGGACTCTTTTGAGTTGCAGTAGCATAACAGATCTCATAAAGGGCAAATGCCACTTAATGCGTAATCTCAGTCTATGATGGCATAGTCTATTAAATAGTGTCTTGGCTTATTAGGCGAAAAACCGTGGTTAAACACCTGGCTAAAAGATCCTGAACATAACGAAATATGAAATATGCGACTTCCTCTTACAGCTTCTCTTAGCAGTGTTATGGCAAAAACTCTAAGAGTAAGTAGAATTGAAAACCTTTATAAAAATCTGTCATTCGGAGTCGCCATTAAACTGTACATGCCTCTATACATGGATAAAATTAACACACACGACAGAAGGTTGTAATCCTGGCTAAAAGGTTGTAATGACGAAGTTTAGCAAATTTGTCATTAATTCAGTTCACTTATTTGTCTCATGTCTTTGTTGTTGTATTATGCCATGAACACTCTTCCGGAGACATAAAAGTTCTTTGAGTAGAGTAGAGTAGAGTTATGCCCAGCAGAATTGCAACAACGATATGCCGCATATCAGTCATGCTCCACTAAACATGTTCGACGTAAATGTGATTCAATCTGTAGCTTCTATCAATCGATCTTGTCAATTTTTTTTCTTTTGGACGAGAGGCATGTCGGGAAGTAGACGAGAATATGATTACAACACGGAGGGTCTATCAATCGATCTCGTGAATTTACATTTTTACTTTTTCGAGACGCAATCGGATTTGAAATTTCAATGGATTTCGTACAACCAGTTTGTCACGTCATTTATGTTGTGTGTGTTACTTTTATACGTAAGTGGCGGGACCTACAGTTTAAAGTCGACTCCGAACGACAGATTTTTTTGAGAAACTTTTCATGGCAATTTTATTTATTCTCAGAGTTTTTGTCAGAAATCTTCAGAGAAGAAGTCGTCGAAGAAGTATTTTATCATATTTCGTTTTGCTTTGAGATGTCTGACCTAGGGATTAAATCTTGCCCTCACGTCTAATAAGACAACACACTACTTGCTTGCCTACGGCTACTTCATTTCCCATGTTAATAACTTTAAATCCCAGTTTAAAGCCTTGATTTTTATGGCAATGCCTTCATTTTGTCGCTTAAAATCTCAAAATGAATAAAATGCATACACAATAAAACAAAATAAGTAGAGGGTATGACCCCTACAATAACAATGATGCTGTGCACGATTCTCATAAATTGTATCATTTATGTAAACCAGTTACAATACATCCCCTTGCATAAGTATGTGTATCTCCAACCAAAAAAAAAGGAAAATAATTTCATTTCATAGAAAAGAAAAAATTGTTTTTGGCAACTATTTGCTTCCAAAAAAAAAAAAAAAGAAAAAAAATACGAGCAGCCGA
The DNA here is from genome assembly GCA_005959815.1 of Sarcophaga bullata. NCBI lineage: Eukaryota > Metazoa > Arthropoda > Insecta > Diptera > Sarcophagidae > Sarcophaga > Sarcophaga bullata. The sequence continues at coordinate 335,568 of QOCX01000182.1, read as the reverse complement.
CTAAAAAATAAAAACAATTTGTAGGTGCCCGTTGCCCGTTAATTCTATACACGCTTTGCTACAAAAATGTTTCGTTCGTAGAGAATAGACAGACGGCTAAGGTTATAATTTCTTGCTGAGTCTGTGTCTGTGTTGTAGTATTTGAATTCGCCTAGAATTTCCGGTTAATAAAACATATTCTTTGCTTCTTCTTTTTTGTTGTCATTCCTTTAGTGTGGTAGCAAAGAAATATGTTGCAATGGCAGTAAGGACAGTAGAACCTTTGCCAACCAAAGAGAAAAAAAATACAGAGAGAGAGAGAGAGAGAGAGAGAATTGGAATCATTGCAATAAAACACGTAGTAAAACATAACGATGATGAAAATCTAAAGTAATAATATGGGGAAATACCACAACAGCCAGTGAAAGATGAAGAAGAAGAAAAGGAATATAAAATGCTGCATGTATGCCATGATGCCACCACAAAGTCATGCGACACAACACATATGCGGATGCCACATATTCAGCTTAAAGCCAGTATTTATGTGTATGTGTGTGTGTGTGTGTGTGAAATTTATATAAAAAACGGTTTTAAGCCTTTCCACAGTACGGCAAAAAGCAAAGGAAAAAAAAGGATAATTGAAGAAATTGTACACGAAAAAGAATTTTTTACGAGAACGTGTTCCCATTACTGCATGCATTACTCTCATCCGGAGTATATGCCTACCTAAAAAAAAAAGAAGGAAAACAAATAAAAGTAATGCCTAGTAATAGATTTAAATAATTTGATTATAACCAAAATCTTAATAGTTTCCTCGAGGCTGTACATGAAAAGTAAATTAAATTGTCTTAGAAACTGCAAATAGAGCACTGGTCCAGAGCATACTTAAAAGGTTTAAATCATCTCCTCCATGGTCTATGGTTGTAGGTAGTGTGTTGGCTAATTAGACGCGAAACCTTGATTCAAACTCCAGGCCAGATATCTCATTCAAAACAAAATCTGAAGAAATATTTCTTCGGCGACTTCCTCGCAGCAGATTTCTGGCAAAAACTCGGAGAGTAAATAAAATTACCACGAAAAATTTTCTCAAAAATCTGTCATTTGGAGTCGACTTTAAAGTGTAGGCCCTGCCACTCAGGAATAAAATTAAGACACTTAAAATAAGTAATGTGAGAAGATAGATCGTTACTCTGACTGAAGAACAAATTCAGTCGTTGGCCCATATGGTCCATTGGGTTACCCAGTGTAAGGTAAGCCCCTTTGGAATGATCCGTGAGTGGTGGGTTTGGACCACCTCGATCTCCAGATGAAATTGGCTAGTTTCCTTAGTAGACCGTTCGCCACTATGATGAGATCTTCAAATGTTCTGTCACTCAAAAACCGTTGAAGTGCAGGGTAGGTGAAGGTGTTGGCACTGATTCCGTTTCCCCAACATCTGGCAATTTCTGCAGTTAGCCTGGTGGGAGTACCGTTAGAATTATTATTAGAATGCAAACCACTCTCTTGTCGAACTCAAGTAGTTCCCTGGTTCTCCCGCTGACCACTGTTGGACACAACAGTTTTAAAATTCGACAACTAGATTTGTCGGACAACCTATGATTTGTTGAAATCCCTGCTGCGTAAAGCGACTTACAAGTGTGTGTTAAAGCATTCCCCTTTATGTTCTTATTGCGTTGTGCTTTGCTTCAGTTTTTTCAATCAAGTTTTTCCTGCCAAGCAGCCAGCTAAGCTGGGTGCAGTAGTAGGTTTATCACCCACCAGTTTTCGTTCAGAAACAATGTCCTTTGTGAACATGTATTGAGAGTTTTGTCGAGGAAGTTTGCTGGTCGTGTGCTACTCATTCACAAGAAGTGGCGTTGATGATCTTCACAGAATTTTCGATTTCAGAGACTTCTCGAGTGCAAATTTTAGTGGAATTTAATTGATTTAAGTTTTCCCTGAATCTTCGATTGAGTGCAAAAATATGCAGGAGTAGTAAAGAAGGAAGTCTTGCAAGTGATTATTTGCATGCGAGAATCATAAATCACTTACACTCCGCCTTCCAAAGCAATATAAACTATGAAGTAACACGTCTTTTAACGTCTTTTCCGTCCTTGTAAACCTTTTTTAAAAATCCAAAAGAAAGTTATCTTATGTGTTTAGTTTTAATAAAAATGTTCTCAAGTGTTTAAGCAGCTTCAATAAATTCATCTCTGCAACGTGAAAAATCTATAAAAACTGCATTCAACATTGTGGCATTACGTGCCATGCCACAAATTCCTTCACTATTACCCAAGGCAGCCCTCACAATTTTCAAACAAAAAAAAAAAAAAAATTTAAAGAAAATTCCCAACAGAATGTTTCCACAGCACAGACAGTACTGTTATTGTTGTTGTTGTTGTTGTGCTGTTTTGAGGGCGAATTATCCTTTCAATTTAACTTGGCATATGTGCTGCATAAATACATCTTTTATAAGAAGGAGAGTAAATATTCCATTTGGAATTGGAATTGGAATTGGATTCAAATGCTTGAGCCAGTCACTACAAGCGGCAGCAGTTTTCTTTTTAAAATAAGAGAGAAAATACTTTAACTGAATACAAATGTAAATGTTATGGTAGAAGGACGTTTCTAGAGCCAAAGGACAAAACACTCACTAAACAACCCGGCAAAGGAAAAAGAACCAAAATTGTTACAAAACATTCTTGACGTTTACTTAAGATTTTCTTTTCCTATGTGGTACTATATTTGGATTTTTATTTTCAAAAGGGTGGGAAAATATGGAATTCCTTTTTAGCATGCCAATGTTCCTTATACTCGCCGTACACACATGTCAGCAGGCATTTGCAAATGCACCAAAAAGTAGTTCGTTTCGTTGCTTGTAAATCGTTTTCTTTCTTTTCTTTTCAGAAGGACTAAGACTGAGAAATTGATTCGTATTGAAAATGTTAAGACAAGAAAATAAGCCTTTTGAGATAAGACATTCAACTTAAGGAACATTTTTTCTTCTTTTGTTTTCTTTAAGCACATATTTCAGTTTCTTTTGATACTTTTTAAAGATTTAAGGCTCTTTTTGGACTTTAATGGCTTCAAAACAGTTTGTTTCTTCATTTTAGTCTTTTATTCCAGTATACAGTCATTGTCCTGAAAAAAACCTTATGATTTCACTGCAAATTATTGCATTTACGTTTCCTTTCATTACTCAAAAGCTTGCTTACTTATTTACCTAATTGAGTATTACAATCATTTAGTCAGGATTACAACCTTGCTTCTCAAACAACACATGTTGGCTAGGCTTATTTTATCCGTGAGTGATAGTACCTACTTCGAATGACAGATTTTTGAGAAACTTTTCAGGACACTTTTTTTTTCTCCGAATTTATGCCAGAAGACTTCTGAGAGGAAGTTATCAAAAGTAATATTCTTTCCGTATTTCGTTATGTTTGAGATGTCTTAGCCAGGTGTTGAACCACTGGCTCTTGTCTAAGTAGTCAACACATTACCTTCTATACTACGACGACTTCTAAAGTGCTTCAATACTTTTTTAAAGTCAGTCAAACAGTTTTTAGGATAACGTGAGTAATCTTGGTGCACGCAACAGATTTGTATTGAAAATTCAATTCTTAGTTTACACGATTCTAATTGGATGTCGATTTTCAAAAAATCATGTTTTTTAATAAAAAAGAAACTTTAAACCTACTGAAGAAACTAATGAAAGCAAAGTCGCTGTAATTATTTTTCCAATTAGTATCCCAAATTTATTTGTGGGCACTCCTTAAATAATAAATAAATCAAATTTATACCTTAAGGGACTACCGACCTTTGAAAGTTGCTAAAGGCCTTGTTGTTGAAGCTAAAGCTGTCAAAATAGCTGTCAAACATTCAGCATGCTGTGCAAAATCACAATGGCTAGACATGGACAATGTTCGCGAAATGGATTCTGGAGTTGTTGGCACCTGCACATAATTTTAATTGAAAAATCCTCTTCAGCCCATTTCAGGTCCATTTCTCGAGGCATATGTACGTGAACTTAGAAAATTGTCGAACATGAAATGATACCAATCCACTTAACATATAACGTAAAATGCATCCAGAAAAAGTCAATGTTTGGTGGGGATTTTGGCGTGGCATCTTCATTAATAAATATTTCTTTAAGAACAATGATGGCCAGGACATCACTGTCAACGACGAGATTATAGGCTGATGATTAGAACAATGATGGCCAAGGCATCACTGTCAATGGCGAGCCTATAGGGTAAAGATTTTCAACTCCTTTCAGCCTAAATTGGATGATCTGAATACCAAAGTCCTGGGGTTTCAATAGAACGTATTACGTTCCATACAGTATTCATCTACATGCTCTTCCTTATTTGAATCAGAAATTTATATAACAGATTAGAATCCCTTATGTGTGTGTGTCACTAAGTAACTGTGTATGGCATCTCTATGATTCTAGAACTTGACAAAGCTGTTTTATAAGCTGCTTAACTGTAAAAACTTAGTTAATAAAACTGAAACAAAATAGAAAAATTATAAGCTGATGGGCGAGATGCTTTTTGTTCCTTTTTTAAGTCAAAGAAATACTTAAAAGTACACTGCCTCACAATTCACGAAATGTCAACAAAGTACAATATAACAGACTAGGGTCACTGTCTTGTAATTCAGGAAATTTGAGCAAAGTATGTTATAAAAGGCTACAGTGCCTTGTGGTAATCAAACCCAGAATCTGCACACTTGCAGATTAGCATACCACTTAGGGGATAGCAGGGACACCCTGAAAGGAATAATAACACTACACTTGTGTTGAAGAGTTTTACAATTCAGGAAGTCTTGGAGCTCATCTTTAAAACGCCATAGTTACAATTGCTCGTTATTGCTTTGCTCCGAATGCTACATTGGATATTCTGTAAGAGCGATTTGAGTACCTGGTCATTTTAGGTGGAGGATGATGTGAACTGGCCAACGGTATTGTGCGATATGAGCGAGTTGGAGTTTCTCTTATCGGATTGCCTTAAGCTGCAGTCATCTGCTAATAAGTTACAGAAGAATGCGGTCTTCAAGAGCAACATAGCATATGCCTTTGGTCAAATGCAGCTTGATTTATAGGCCCGAGTCATGTACGATTTAATATTTCGGGTTCGCTCCACAAAGAGGAGCCGTGGCGGTTATTTGAAAGTGTTAGATTCCACACATAAGGGCATTAGAAACACAAATTTCATTGATGTCGCACACACATTGTGTTTCTTTTTTTAAATTTAAGGATAGAAAGCTTTCCTAGGGTGACGCCCTGCAATAGGCTTACATATTGTGCTAGGCTTGAATTGGAATTTTCACCAACACAAGGAGATTTTAGTAAACATTTTACCCGTAATTCGGGCAACCATTTGCAGTCTTTCAATTGCCAAATTTTTATAGAAGAATTTAATATTTTTAAAGAACATATCCTCAGGACCATTTTTGTTTGTTTCTTTATAAATCATCGTAAATTACTTCACTTTCAAATATAAAGCAATCCAATCCAAAAAAAAGAACGAAGATGCCTGGTCTAAACAAAAGCAGAGAAGCAATAAGTGAGTTCCTAACAAACATTTGCAAATAAAATCCAATAATTTGACTGACAGGTTCAACATTTCTTTTTTCTCCAAGCTTTTGTCTTTACTTCCTTGATATAAAAAAATTTTATTCATACACAGGACATATGTATGTACATACGTACATATATATGGACAAGGAAGCATGGATAGGAAGCATGTAACAAGAAGTGTCAGTATTTAAGAACTGCCAACGAGGTCGTCACTTGTCACACAAAAGTCGCGTAATATCCATGAATATTTTATAAGATGTTGCCACAAGAGCCTCTATGTCAACATGCAACAAAACAACGAAATAAAAACAACAACAATTTACATAGAAGACACACACACTCTAAAGAACACAGTAGCTGTAGTTTAAGAACTAAACTACTTGTGTAGTTACAATTTATTTATTGTGTTTCTTTCTTTTTTCCTCCTTTTTCTTTTTCTACTTCTTTTTGTAACAGTTAACATTACAAAGAGTATAAAAAAAGAAGGAAAGAAAGAAAGAAAGATTTTTTTTTCTCCATCCAATATTGTTAAAGTCAACCGCAATATGCCATTTGGGAGGCCATCATCTCCTTACGTATGCTGGCTGGCAGTCAACACATAACGGTCTTCAGTTATTCTTTTTTTTTTCAAAAATATTTTTTATTTTCCCTTTTTCTTAATCCTTTTGTAGTAATTTTGTTCAATTTCTCTTTTAAACTGTATTCTTACGTGCATATTTTTGGGTATTTTTTTTTTTGTGTACTTTTTTGACCGTTTGTGGCCTTATAATGGAGAGCAAGTGTATTAACCGAAAAGAATGACTTCTTCTTAGTCCTTTACCATTCTCCATTTGACTCAATTGTGGTGAAGTAAAGTAAAAGAGAAAAAAAGAAGGAAGAAAGGCTGGTAAAGTATCAAATAAATTGGTACCACATTCCTATAGAGAAAGATGAGGCGAAAAAAGTTTTTTTTGTTAGGGAAGTTCAGCAATGGAATCTACCTTTACAACAAGGTAGTACTATTTAAAGAGAAGACAAATATTTTACTAGGCATCAACGACTTTGAAACCCAGAGTAAGGTTTCATTATGATTTATAAAAGTCTGGGGAATCATAAGTACGATTTGCTTTAATAGAATGACAAAGAAGTCTCCTGATATTTATTTAACGGAATCTTAAAAGCTTGCTTAACAAGTCTGTCTTTCCTAATTAAAGCGTTCAACTAGAGCTCTACTAGTTTGGGTACAAAACCAGGAAAAGCCGAAAAAAGTGTTCGTCATAGTTTTGGAATTTTAAAACTTAGGGAATCTCAATAACCCTCTAAACAATCCATTCAGAAAACCAACCAACTGCCCTTATCTACTCACAGAGAGAGAGGCACCTTGTGAGAAAGAGTAAGACTCATAGACTTACTGAGTTAGAAGTTTCACACTACAGCCCTCCGTACACTATACCACATCAATTTCATAGAAGTTTCTTCTTTTTTTAAATAACTGTGTATGGCAACTCTATGACTCTAGAACTTGACACAGCAGTTTAATAAGCTGCTTAGCTGCAAAAACTTAGTTAATGGAACTGAAAGAAAACAGAAAAATGATAAGCTTATGAGCGAGATGCCTTATATTCCTTTTTAAATGAAAGAAATATTTAAGGGTGCACTGTCTTATATGTACATACACACATAATTTGGTCATTACAAGCCTTCAGTGAGGATTACGACCTAGTTTCTCACAGCACTTATGTTGTGTGCTTTAATTTTATACATCAGTCGCGGGACCTAGAGTTTAGAGTCGACTACGAACGACAGATTTTTTGAGAAACTTTCCATGGCAATTTTTATTCACTCTGAGGGTTCTTGCCAGAAATCTGCTGAGAGGAAGTCCCCGAGGAAATATTTATTTTATATTTTCGTTTTGATGTCTGACCTGGGGTTTGAACCGTGGCCTTACATCTAATAAGCCAGCGCACTACCTACTAGACTACGGCGACACTACGGCACTATCTTAGAATTCAGGAAATGTTATCTAAGTATGGTAAAAGAGGCTAGAGTCTCTTGAGGAAATCAAAGCCACAGTCTTCACACTCGTAGCACGCTACTTACTGGTCTATCGCGACACTCCGAGATGAATAACACTATTACACTTATTTTCACGATGTTTCCAATTCACAAAGCCTTTGCGCTCATGCTCAATATGCAATCATTGCACAGCCTTGTACAGTCTTGAATAGTTTTTGGAATAGAAGAACAAATTAGGCAAATATGGTGGCTGATGCTGATGACGCTGTAGTTAGTACGTAGTATGTTGGCTTGTTACATGAGAGCTCATAGTTCAACCAGGGGCTCACACGTCTCAAATAAAAAGCTTTCGGCGACTTTCTCTCATCAGTTTTCAGGCAAAAACTCTGAGGGTCAATAAAAAGTTGTCTTGATAAGCTTTTCAAAAATTTGTCGTTCGGAAACGGCTTTAAACTGGTAAGTCTCGCCGCTCAGTGATAAAATTAATGCATGCGACATAAGAGCTGTGGGAAACTAGATCGTAATTCTGACCGAAGGGTTATAATTACCAACCAAGTATGTATGCATGTAGGTTACTAGCCTGCAGTTACTAGTTCGATGATAATATTGTTATCTGAGCATACCAAGTTGCTATAAGGTAGACCAAACCAACCGAAATTTTAATTGCTAGTGAATCGCTAGGCGCTTTATGTTGAATGGCAGTAAACCTAGGATGGTGGCGGTCCATGATCCTCAAAATGCAGCAGATTTCTTGTAAGGTAGTTTTATTTTATTAAATAAGAGATGGTTGCCTTGAAATCCCCAAGGATTTTGTTTTTTCTTATGTACCATGGAGCATACGTAATCGTTCTTAAAAGTTTAGACCTTCTTCTATGCAAGTTTTCTATATTGGATGACGAGGTTGTTTCCCATAACTGGTTGCCGTATGCCCATAATGGCTTTATAACTGCTTTGTACAAGAGCAGTTTAAGGTACGAATTCAGAGATGATCGTGGCCAATGCGATTTGGCAGTTCTGTCTGCGTTATTTTTACCGCAATGTGGTGAGTCCATGTAAGACGTTGATCAAGGTCCATTCCGTGGTAGTTGATGTTGTTTTGTGCCGGTTTTCTACATACCAATTGAGTCTTGATTTTTAGAAACCAAAGTTCTAGACTTGAACGTGTTGCCAATGTTGCATACTTTCCTTGGATTTCAAATGACCTACAAAACTTGCGAGAGAAGTGTGTATGTGATATAAAAATAAAACCAACCAAACGACCGCACATATTTCAAGTGAATATTTGAATTGTTGACTGTGTGTGGTGGTGGTTATACAACCAAAACCAACAAACAGCCAAACAACCAGTCAGCCAACAAGGATTCTAAGTTAAGCACAAGCAAGTTATAGTTTCAAAAAAATTGTCTTTCATACTCTCCGTTTTTCTTTATTAAGGTCTCTTACCGTTTCTTTTTGGAGTTTTAGCCTCCTGAGCAATGTTATGAACTCTAGTGCCATGCACACAACCATTGTGACAGGCTAAGTTTTGGTGGCGGCGATGGTGGACCATGTCTAATATACTCCCACTGCCACTGCTGCTGCTGCTGCTAATGCAGTTGAACTATGGATGACAACAAGGGATACAATGAAATTTTTTTTTTTGCCACAAAGCGGCAATACAAAAGAGGACTTAGAAACAGAACACAAGAGAACAGAAGTGAAAAAATATGTGAGAAATTTTCACACAACAAAACAAAACAAAAAAAAAACTTGCAAAAGAAACAAGAAATAAACGAACACAACACAACGTTGAGAAAATATGCTGCACTGCAGCACGTCACTACGTGGTTAGCAAATTTATTATGGTAAACGGAAGTTCTCGTACCGATGAAGAACAAAACTATGATAGAAAAAAAACAACAACAAACTAGAAGAAGAAGAAGAAGACTTATAGACTTTGTTATGAAAGTATGTCTGTATGTGTGTGTGTGTGTGTGTGTAAACTACAAATACTATGAATATTTACTTCTTGGCGTTGGATAACAATTTTTACAACAAAGACAATGATATACACACACACACACACACAGATAGTCAGTCTCCTGCATTGTTGTTGTTGTTGTTGTTGTTGTGTGGGGATACAGAGTAGAAAGCAACAGAGAGACTCATTTTATGGCTGCCAAGTAACAACAGTTCAAGCAATAATAACACCAACAAAATGGATTTTGTAAAAAGACAAAATAACAACAACAATTGCAACAACAATAATAAACAAAAAAATCCTAAACAATTTGTTTCTTTAACTGTACCAATATATCTTTTAACAAGAAGACCGAAATAATAGCGACAATAACACCTAAACAACAGCGCTAGGGATAAGAGAAGGATGCCCAAGGGATGAAATTCTTTGACCCTACTCTGAACAATAGATTTTTGAGACATTTTTCATGGCAATTGTATTTTCACTTAGAGTTTTTGCCAGAAATCTTCTGAGATTAAGTGGTCGAAGACAAATTTGTTCGTATTTCGTTTTGCTTGAGATGCCTAACCCATAGTTTGAACCGTGGCCTTCCGTCAAATAGGCCAACACACTACCTACCTACCGGCCAATATATTAACGCTGTCAAATCAGGAAATCCATGAACAAACAATTTAATCCCATGAAATAAATGTCTCGACAAAGTCCATGAGTCGAATTATGAAACAAGACTTGAGGTTTGGTGCTTTCAAATACCGTACGGGACAAATGGTTTGAAAATCAAAATAGGAATAGAGAATGCTGAACTAGCACAGAAAAATTCCGTTACAAAAAAATTTTGACAAGTAAAATGCTGGGGTGTATGCGCGGTTATCTAAAGATGCTCGTGAACAGATGCCTTGCGTCGTAAATAATCATCACCTAGCTTCGATCATAATTTGGTGGAATGTCTCTTATAATGTGGCCATTGACTTGCATTTCTGCATACAAGACTTCAAAACTTCGGCCAACGTTTACCAAGAAACGTTTCTCGAAGCTGTTTAAAAATCGCTTCTTCCTTTCACTAGATAATCATAGGCCGTACTAAGCGAGATGATACTGCATCCTTTAGCATTATTGAACGATAATCAATCAAAATGGGCCTAAGCAGTAAAGGAGGTCAAAACGAAGTAAATTTTGTTGACAAGTAGAGATATGGGGCAGATTGAGCCCCAGAGCATGTCCGATAACTATGCTTTCGTCGTTTTCAGTGAATTTATTTATCTTGTCTCCATCATTACCAGGAAAAATGACGTCAGTCGGGACATAAAGCGAGGGATCACTCATACCAGCAGATGCTATATAGTCTCAATAGGCAATTGAGTAGCAGAGGCCTCTGTCTCTACAAGTTGCTCATCCTTACTGTGATATTTTATGGTGCAAAAGCATATAGTAGATACAGTAGCCTTGAGAGTAAACGAAGTGAATAAATAGGAGTTGGATATGGTTTCCACATTCGATCTAATAATGAGCTGTATGAGCTCATCAACGACATAGATGTTGTGCAGCACATTAACATCTAGCGCCTAAGCTGGCTCGGTTACGTTTTTCGGAAAGAAGAGAACATTCTGGCGAGATACATACATACAAAATTGGTCATTACAATCCTTTAGTCAGGATTCTAACCTAGCTTTTCACAGCACCTCTATGCTGTGTATGGTCATTTTACACATGAGTAGCGGTATCCTACCGTTTAAAGTCGATTCCGAAAGGAAGATTTTTTGGAGAAACTTTTCATGGAAATTTTTATTTTACTCTCAGAGTATTTGCCATAAATCTGCTGAGAGGAAGTCGCCAAAGAAATATTTGCTCATATTTCGTTCTATTCGAGATGTCTGACCTGGCGTTTGCCAGAAATCTGCTAAGAGGAAGTCGCCAAAGAAATATTTACTCATACTTCGTTTTGTTCAAGATGTCTGACCTGGGATTTGCCAGAAATCTGCTGAGAAGAAGTCGCTAAAGAAACATGTTTTTTATGTTTTCGTTTTGATGTCTGACCTAAGGTTTGAAGCTTGGCCTCACGTCTAAAAAGCCAACACACTACAGACTAGACTGCGGCAACTTGGGTATTTGAATTCTGTCTTTCAAGATAACATTTCACGGTAGGGTTTGAAGCTTGGCCTCACGTCTAAAAAGCCAACACACTACAGACTATCATACGACAACTTGGGTATTTGAATTCTGTGTTGCAAAACAACATTTCACGATTGGATCTGAAGCTTGGCCTGACGTCTAAAAAGCCAACACATTACAGACTAGACTGCGGCAACTTGGGTATTTGAATTCTGTGTTCCAAAACAACATTTCACGATAGGATTTGAAGCTTAGCCTGACGTCTAAAAAGCCAACACACTACAGACTAGACTACGGCAACTTGAGTATTTGAATTCTGTGTTCCAAAACGATATTTCACGGTAGGGTTTGAAGCTTGGCCTCACGTCTAAAAAGCCAACACACTACAGACTAGACTGCGGCAACTTGGGTATTTAAATTCTGTGTTCCAAAACAACATTTCACGATAGGATTTGAAGCTTGGCCTCACGTCTAAAAAGCCAACAAACCACAGACTATCATACGACAAGTAGAAGTCGCCGTAGTCTAGTAGGTAGTGTGTTTGCTTATTAGACGAAACATTTCACGGTAGGGTTTGAAGCTTGGCCTCACGTCTAAAAAGCCAGCACACTACAGACTAGACTACGGCAACTTGAGTATTTGAATTCTGTGTTCCAAATTTATTGGATTGATATTTATCGGTTCATCGATTATTTTGATTTCAGCTTCAAAAAGTTACCCACAATTTCTGTAAGCAATTGCTTGCGCAAAGTATTCAAATACCGTTTTTCAAATATGTTCGACTGGTCGGGAGATTGCCTACACTGCAGTAAAGTAACCTTTAAATTCGTATCATTTGATATAAAACTGTCCTTACATCAAGCGTACAAGATTAGGTTGCTAAAAAGTCTCAATATAAGGACACATAGTGATTAAGACAGCCCATTGACATTTCTTTGACGTTTGATAATATTGTCAATTCAATATTTTTTTGTGTAGAATAATCGTTTACAACTTTCAATAACTGTTTCTGTTTTTAATCCCCGCCCAATTTAAATACAAATAAAACTGCAATTATCATAAAAATCCCCTAAAACAACATAACAATTTCCATAAAATTTCAATAAAAAAAATTAAATTTTTTTTAATTTCAATATTTACGCTACAATTGTTATGAATTCAATAGAAAGGAAACAAGAAAAAAAATTTCATTGCCAAAGTTGATCATACAAACCAAACAAAAAAAAAAGAATCTTCAAACAGAACAGAAGTGATATAATGTTGTTGCATGTTAAGGGACCGGCCCACTTAACTAATAAAAATGCTCTCTTTTTTATGTATCCTTTAACAATTTTTTCTTTCTTTTTTTTTTCATTGAAAAAAAAAATGATTTTGTACATGACAGTACAGGATATTGGCGGCGGAAGTCCGACAATTTTTAGAAAAAAAAAATTTTTTTTTTCTTGTCTTCGTTATTCGATTTTAATATGCAAACTACCATCAACAACAACAACAACAATAACAACTCAAACTCAATGTTGCAACAAACATCAAGTAAAAATTTTGTGTTAAATTGTTGCAAAGACATTGAAATTGTTTTTGTTTCCAGTCTTGTCTTGATTTCATATAAAATGATGACACTGGCTGCACTACAAAACAAAAACAAAAAAAAAAACAAAAAAGAATGAAAGAATGAAAGAAAGAAAGGAAAAATTGGCTTCTTTAAAATGCATTGAGTAAATAATCGCATGGAGAAATATTTGAAACAAGCATTTGGCAAAGGTTTTGAATTTTTAAATTTTGAGTTTAAAATTTAGATAAGAAAACTGTTCTAAAAAAAAAATTGAATTTAAAAAGATTTCCACCAAAACTTAGGTTTTTCGAACGCTCTTTAACACTTAGTAGGACAGAAAATTTCCTACAACTTTTGCTGTACTTTGTGAAAGTTCCAGGATTTAATTTTTAAAACGACTCTTTGGTGTATAACTCAAAAATTAGGAAAAAACATGGAATTCTAATGAATTTCATTCATAGAATTCAAAGCAAACTCCTGAGACTATCAACGATAAGTAGGGCCCAACACTCTCTTTTGTTTGATGTAACTTATAAGTAGTCTAGTAGGTAGTGTTTTAGTGTATTACACGTGAGGCCACGGTTCAAACGCCAGGTCAGATATCTCCAAACAAACGAAATTTGAAAAATTATTTCTACGGCGACTTCCTCTTCCTTTTAACTCTCTGGTAAAAAAAATTCTGAAAGTAAATCAAATTACCATGAAAAGTTTCTCAATAAATCTGTAGTTCGGAGTCGACTTTAAACTCTAGGTCCCTTCACTCATGTACAAAATTAAAACACACAACATAAGTTGTGTGAGAAGCGTGGTATGTATGTATGTATGTATGTAGTTAAATGTATTGCTCCATAGATCGCCTTCTAAATTGCAATTACTTACTGAAGTGCTCATTACAACCCTTTAGCCAAGATTGCAACCTAGCTTCTCACACTACTTATGTTGTGTGTATTAAAAGTCGACTCCGAACACAAGCTTTGAGACACTTTTCATGGCACTATTATTATTATTACTTATTATTATTTTACTTTCAGAAATTTTATCAAAAACCTACTGAGAGGAAGAAGCCGAAAGAAATATTTCTTCATGTTTGAAATGTCTTAGCCAGGTGTTGAACCAAAAACGCCCTACAGCAACATACAACTCGAGATAACATATTATAAATTTCCAATTTTCCTTTAAGGTTTGCTTATCCCTTTACGAAATTGAGCTGTGTATTACTGTCTACCACTGTCAAGGAACGTCAAAGACTTTGCATTGAGGGCATTGCTCTTAAAATGCAAAAAAAAAACGCTCTTGAAATGGCTTTTTAAGGCGTTTAAGAAACTTGAGATAAATTTTATGTTGTAGTTGTCTAGTTGCTGATAACTTAGATCTACACTAAGAAAGGCATTTTTCGTTTCTTTCTAGTAGTTTAGGACAGTCAGGAAAACTACCAATCATTTTTCAAAAGCAACTTATTCTGTTTAGCAGTAGGTGCCCTTCCATTTGATTAAGGCCTCTATTGGAAAGAAAATAATGTTTGTGTTAAACGTTGAAGTCGTCGTAGTCTAGTAGGTAGTGTGGTGGCTTATCAGACGCAAAGTCCAGGTCATACATTCGACGACTTCCTCTCAGCAGATTTCTGGCAAAAATTCTGAGAGTAAAGAAAAGTGCTATGAAAAGTTTCTCACACACAAATAGATATTCGGCTAGCAATAAGATTAAAATTTACTAGGTCTAGGTGGTCATAGTGCTCTTGAATGAGAAAAAAAAATGAGGAGGAACACGTTCTGATAAAGACACAGCTTTCGGATAATTGTTTGAATGCACTGCATGCTCTTCCATGCCAGGCAGATAACATGCTAAGCCTAGCTCAGACTATTTAACTTACATACTTAATTGGTCATTGCAATTTAGCTTCTCACACCACTTAATAATTTTATCCATGTGTAGCGGGAGCTACAGTCGACTCTGAACGACAGATTTGAGACCCTTTTCAATGAGATATCTTTAGTGAAGCTTACTTACTGACTTTACTGACCTAACGGCGACTTCATTTATTATCTTCCACTCCTGGTTAATCATGAGACTTTTTATGTCATTACCTATGTAACTTGAAAATTATAATATTTTAGGTATGACATCGTGCCAAACACAGCTCGTATCAGAGGCATAGGCTGGAAATAGCAGATGAAGTTTGTAGAAGATAAAAAGCTTCCTATATAAAGTATGGTTGATATCTGCTAATGATTGCTACAAGCCTACTTTATGTGTTAGGTGTATGCATACAGGCTGAGGCCTTGAACTCTTTAATGGGTCTTCTTATCTTATCTTCTATCTGCCACGAATGACCCACGTGACAGTTATGACAGCTTGTGAATCGATTTACGTATTCATTTTCCAAAAAAAAATGGCCACAGTACGTTCTAACTTCCCTTTTAGATTGACTGAACTCTTCAAGAACTCTAAACTGTCAAGCTTGTAGATATAGATCCTCAATTTCTATATTTTCCTAAATTAAAGGCTTCAATTTGATTTAAGTATACTTTGATACTTTTGCTTGCAATAATATCATGACGTACATACTCGTATTTAACAAAAAATGAAAGGAACGGGAGTGGTAAGGTTATAGATATTGACCCATATTTTTCAAAATTGAATGCTTCAAATCGATTAAAGTACGCCTTAATACTTTTGTTTGCAATAATATCATGACGTACATACTCGTATTTAACAAAAAAATGAAAGGAACTGGAGTGGTAAGGTTGTAGATATTGACCCTCAATTTCCATATTTTCCTAAATTGAATGCTTCAATTTGATTAAAGTACGCTTTAATACTTTTGTTTGCAATAATATCATGACGTACATACTCGTATTTAACAAAAAATGAAAGGAGCTAGAATGGTAAGGTTATAGATATTGACGCTTAATTTCCTTATTTTTCAGAATTGGACGTGTGAAGACATGTTTCAAATCAATTTACGTATACTTTGGTACTTTTGTTTGCAATAATATCATGACGTACATACTCGTATTTATCCAAAAAAAATGAAAGGAACTTTAATTTGATTGAATAACTTTATGACCTTTCATATAAAACCCTTCCAATCTCTTAATCTATCGTGTGTTTAATATCACTTCTTCAACTTTTTGCTTATAAGGAAAGTAGAAGAAGAAAAGGAAGAAGAAGAAAACATATTTTTTTTTTTTTTTTGGTTAATTAAGGAAAATTGTTTATTAAATGTGTACAAAACAACAAATGACATGCGAACAGATTTGTTATAATTAACACCGTCAGAGAGTGTCATCAACTAGAAATTATTAAATATTCCCCCAAATGGTGGTGGACACACCAGCTATGGTAACAACAATATTTTTTACGTTGTGTGTCTCTGTGTCTGTCTATCTATTTAATGATTATGTTCAAAATCATTACAATAATTAATATTAAGCATGTGAACCTAATGGTTATGAAGGTAATTTTCAATGACTAAAACATTGAAGAAATTTTTTTAGATATACGAGGGCTGTTAAGTAAATTTTAATGATCTTTATAATGGTATCTAAATATTTCATGCTTCAACCCTCGCATATAAGTTGTTTTATAATGTAAAAAGTAATCTTTTTAAATATTTCAACGTGCAAAAATCCATTGAATGCTGCAGCAACAGCACTAGAACAGCAACATGAGCGTCATAATTATTATTATCAACCACCTAACGAGTTTGTGGCAGCAATATTTTGATGTTGTTGTCACGTCGTCATACACAGACTTCAACTCAGCAGCATTGTAAATGATAAACAAAAACAAAAAACAAAACCTTTATAAAATAAATATTGCTGACTCTTTAAATCAACAAACAGCAGCAATACAACAACAACAACAGCAACAAACCATACACGTGAGGTCCTCCCCAAACCATACCATACAACAACAGCAAATGTATAGTGTTTGTTGCAATTATAAAAAAAACTTATTATGATGCCATGTAATTCGTTTGGTGGTAAGTGCATCATTGCTTCGTCCCATCTAATTGGCAATTGGATGGCGTTGCCTTCTTGCTTCTTCTTTGCTGTCTGCTTGAGTCGTTTTCTTAAGCAGAAATATATTTATGATGCCATATTATTCCACATTGAAATTAATTTAATTGCTTAACATGTCATAATAATACTGTTCCCCAACCATATTTACTTGGTGCCCAATTAGCCATGGCTGTGTTGAAGGCGTCCAAACATTTGCTTAGATTTCATTAATGTTTTGTTGTTGTTGTTGTTGTTGTTTGTTGTTGTTTGTTGGTAAATCTATAAAAATTATTATTGAATAGAGGAGCATGAGTCATTATCATTTCCCCATCATAACTTTAATAGTGATTGTTGCATGTACATGTGCATGTTTTTCAATTTTTTTTCTGATTTTTGTCTAGGTTGAGTTTCGTGCACCTACAAAAATTAGTCTAGACCTGAGCTGGCCAATAATGTTTTAACGAAAATTGAAAAGTAATTGTTTTGGCCATGCATTGTTGTAAATAAATGATAGCAGCAGGGCCATTATTACAACTTCTCGTTAAACTTGAGTTTAGCTAAAGGTAACTTTAGCTAAAGTGAACTTTAAAGTCACTTTTAACTTATTTTAGTTATTACAGCCTAAAGATATAATAAAGTTAACTTTTTCAAAAATAAGGCAGTGCCAGAGCAATGTCGATAAAACTGCTCAATTAAACAAGTTCTTCTTTAACGCAGTGGCAACGACAGACTTCGTTCATTTTGTTTTAATTTGAAGTTGCCATATTGAAATAAATATGTAATATGACAAGTTCAGACACAAACTTAACTTTAAAAGCTAAAGTTAGGATGATCCTCCCTTCAGCTTAACGCTCACTTCTACCTTATTGCCTAGTTATAATAATGAAAAGCAATTTAGTTAACGGCAACTTGTAATAATAGCCCTTACTCTAGTAGGTAATATGTCATCGCAAGCAAAACTAATTACGAAAAAAAATATTTCTTCGGAAACTGGCTCTCAGCGATCTTCTGGCAACAGCTCGGAGAGTGAAATAAAATTGTCATGAAAAGTTTCTCAAATCAATTATTCGGAGTCGGTATGAAAGTGTTGGTCCCGCCACTTAGGATTAAATTAAAACCCAAACAACATGAGTGGTATGAGAAGCTAGGTTGTATTCCCTACTAAATGATTCTCATGACCATTTAAGAAAGTAAGTTTTTGTTTATTAAGTTCTAGGCAACTTAAATCAGTAGCTTCGAATGATAAAACCCAAGTACAAACTAATTTGCAATTGTGATCGTAATTCCTATGGATATATTCCCACTTTCAAGCGTTAAACGATAATATTGTAAGGCTCTCGAACTTTTTCTCAGTCAACACTCTGTCTTAAGCCTTTCTGCAAGTCGGATTACTTCATTATTTCTGAAATTCTTTAGAAAAGATCTCAAAAATAAGCAGAACAATAAAATTGAAAGAATTTGTATGCCAACTATAATAGCAATAAACGATTAGCCAGGTTCACCACCATTACACTAACGATAGATGGCAGCCCTATGATTCTAGAAGTTGCAAGAGCATACCAATAACCTAATTAGCAGAAATCGCAATATATTAACGAAAGGGAAACAAGGCAAAAAAGTTTTGCGGAAGCCTTATGTCAGAAATTAGGTTGTGTGAGAAGATCAGTTTTGTGAAAAGCAAAGTTGTAGTTCCAACTCAAGTTGCCATGAAAACTTTCTCAAAAACCTGTCGTTCAGGGTCGACTTTAAAATGTAGGCCCCAACACTCATGTATAAAAAATGAATACACACAATATAAGTGGTGTAATTAGCTAGGCCGTAATCCTAGCTAAAGGGTTGTAATGGCCAATAATGTGTGTATACATGTAGTTCCAACTGAAAGGAATTTGTCATGAAATGTTTCTCAAAAATCTATCGCCATTAAGCTATATGTACCGCCACTCATGGATAAAATTAAAATACATAACATGAGTGGTGTGAGAAGCTGTGACGGGATACTAAAATCGACTTTAAACGGAAGAGCAAATTAAAATTTGATAGCCTTAATGGACGCAGAAATTATATTCTTCCACAAACTTAAACAAAGAAAACCTTACAAAGTCAAAAGTTTCTACCGCAAAGAGCATACTTTTGCAAAAATTTACTAAGGCGAGCTAAGTTTTTAGCCTTTTATGAAGATTGAGGCATTATTTAAGGATATGATAGCACCTATGTAAAGAATAACTTCGATAGTTAGGCCATAGCATTCTGATAAACACGATTTAAATACAAAATTCTTTAGTTTTTATAAAGAAATGTGTATGAGCAAATTTTTTCCTGGGCACTCCTTACATATATGCAAGCAAAAGCAAATACTTTTAAGGTATAGGAATTGAAATCATCATTGTTAACTATTATGTGAAGCGATACAAAACTCAATATCATATTAATGTTAGGCACCCCATACCATACCACATTGGCCATACCTGTACTCTATCATAATATTAAACAATCATAATTATTTTGTTGTTGTATGAATTTGCAAGTGAATGAAATTTATTACAAATTAGTTTTGGCAATCGATTGTGACATTGATTAAGTATTTTATGGCATTCGCACAATTATCGCGTCATTATTTTCAGAATAGATTTCGTCTCTCTTTGGCGATGTTCACGTTTTCAAAGTGTTAATTACGCGACAACAAATAATGACAACGACAACAACAACAGCAAAACAAATCTATAATTTTCGATACTTAAGCCATCATATTCAATTAAATATTTAATACGGAGGGGGTTTCATTATCATTAAAATTACGTATGAATCATTATAACAACAACAACAACAACAACAACAAAATAATTTTTGTAATAATTTTAGAAAAATTTATAAAAAAAAATGAAATAAAATTGCCGAGAAAAATTTCTCAAATCTGTTGTTCGCAGAAGGCATTAAACTGTAGGTCATGCTATTCATGTATAGAATTAACACACACAACATGGGGGTGGTGTGAGAAGCTAAGTTATAATCCAGGCTAAAAGTTTGTAAGGACCAGTTATGTACTTACTTAGTTAATGGATCATTAATAATGCGATAAATAGATTGTGGCCTGCCTTAATACATCCTTTAATCAACTTTGCTTTTTAAGCGCCTTCGTCACACCAATCGATAATAGAGCTTCTTTGTTTTGGTTCTTCAAATGCAGACAATATCGTTCTCCACGCCGACATCCTTTAATCACCGCATCAAATATCAATCTCACAGGAGCATCCTTTTCCATCAAAACTGCGTGGTCGAATAAGCACAGACGATGGATTTTAATACGCTGCACAACGTCCGTGGCATTAAGAAACTCATACAGCTCCTTATTTGATCAGATGTTGAAATCATTGCCAACTCGCACTGGACTGAAGATCTTACGTAGAACTTTTCTCTCGAATACTGCAATGCTGCTTAATAGCGTCCATGCTTCTGTGCTATAAAGAACCACAAGAAGTATGAGCGACCTGTAAAGTATTACTTTTGTCGTACGCGAGAGGTCTCTGCTACATACATACATAATGGGTCATTACAACCCATTAGTCAGGATTACAACCTAGTTTCTCATATCACTTATGTTGTGTGCGTAAATTTTATACATGAGAAGCGGGATTTACAATTTAAAGTTGACTTCGAACGACAGATTTTTTTGAGAAACTTTTCATGGCAATTTTATTTCCTCTCAGAGCTTTTGCCAGAAATCTACTGAGAGTATGTCTCCGAAGATATATTTTTTGTTTGTTTTCATTTTGATGTCTAACCTGGGGTTTGAACCGAGGCCTCTCGTCTAATAAGCTAACATACTACCTACTACACCAAGGCGACATTACATCGGTACTAAATAGCGCTGATGTTTCTGAGTTATAAAGAACCACGTGGTGAGAGGTTTCAGCTACTCAATTGCCTATTGAGACCATAATAGCACTTGTTAATAAGAGTGATCCTATGCTTGATGTCCAGACTGTCTTCAATTTCCTTGGTAACGGCGGAGTTATTGGCCGTAATCTGGTATTCAAATACACCACATGTCTGTACTTGTCGACAACGTATACTTCGCTTTGTTCTCATTCACTTACAGACCCCCTTTAAGAAACTCCCGTTCAATAGCTCTAAAGGCAGCAGTAATATCTCGCTTGCTAAGTGCTATGAATGTTAATGTGGTCAGCGTTATGACTCCAACTGGACATTTTACAAAGTCTGATGCTATGTATTGTCTGAAGCCAATTGGTTCTTGCAAAAATCCTTAAAAATTTCCTTCACTCGCGAAAATTTACAACAACTTTAATTACGAAAACAAAATCTCTGCATTTAATTGTCTCGTATGATATTCGAGTTAATCAACATTTTTTTGTTGTTGTTGTTGTTCATTGCATTTATTGTAATTAGATTTGTATCATTTTAATTTTATTCGTTTATTTTTTTCCATTTCAGACTCTCGTTACAAAGCTAAAATCCCCTGAATGACCAGCAAACAGAGAAAACGACAATGAATTGAAATTTTTTTTGAAACTCATTTAAATTCATGAAGTTAGTGGCAGTTGTGTGGCAAATGAAAATAAAAAAAGAGCGAAAATGCAAGAAATTAAATAAAACAAACTGAAACAAATAAAACACTAAATACAATTACAACAACAACAAAAACAACAACAACACAAAATGTTTTATTTTTTGGCAACATTAAAAACATTTGAAAATAAACGGCTGGGAGGAGGAGGAAATGAAAGAAAAAAATCCAACAATGGAAAGGAATCATGAAGTGATGCAAATAAAATGAAAAAAAAAAATACTGAAGCGGACCTGACGACTTACTGTTTAAGGAATTCAAAAAAAAAAAAAAACAAAGGCTAGCCTGTACAATAAAAGCATAAAATAGGCTGTAGCCGATTGGTAATTTGCCCGTTTAGAAAGGATATTCTGCAAATTTAAATGAATTTCATTATTATTTCAATAAGGGGCCTATTCAGTGAACTGTAGATACAAAGACTTCTTAATTTCTTTTTTTTTTAGCATTTTACCGAAACAAATTTAATTATTTTAATGCCTCTTATAGGGTACATATTAAAACCGTGAAAAAAACTCTTCGACCACATAGACTAGCAGACATTCTTTTCGCTTTTTTTTATTGTATTTTTTTTTCCTAGCCCAACTTATTTCAATTTGTTTGCTCATTTACTCTGTTTAACTTTTATAGAGCGACCACTGCAGCGTATAGTTTTTTTATTTCAATCGTTTAAATACCCTATGCCCCACTACTACATTTTTATACGCGCTGTATATTGCACCAATGTTTTAGAATAATTTGTACAATGACTTCGGGTAACGGTGAAACTTGGACAAAATGGTGAATCAACTCATCAGAAGGCAAATATTGATCTATCCAGCTATCCAGCATATGTGTAACCTTATATTCCCTACCTAGTCATACTATCCGCGATTTAAACTCATAACGACAGAGTGCTCAAATGATGGCCTAGCTATCAAATAGCAATGCTAGGTCCAGTCCTTTGTACATCCCATCCAAGTTGAATTGAGCATATCTTTCAATGTCTTACTCTGCCGCTCAGAAGGTAGTCTCAAGTTTTCCCGATGGGCTCGTAATATTTTATTCTGCGACCAAGAACTCTTGCTTCTGTGCCAAAATCTTTCCCTTTCAAAAGAGTAAAAAGCTTCCTGGTTATCTTCAATCATTTTTGTTACTAAGTCACGATGAGAAGCATATTTTAAAATCCTAGAGTCTACTGGTTCTCTCCAGGGGATGGTTAAGGAGACAGCTACCATCCACACAATTCAATTTGTCATAACTATCCTTAATGAATTGCACTTTAGACTTGTTTACCATTAATCTACCATGACATGGAGGAAACGGAATCGCTGCAACACCTTTTATGCTAGGGCCCTGCCGTTCTGAACAGACGTCCTTGATTTTTGGGCGACAGAACGTTTGAAATTCTAGGCATGGCAGTGAACGTACCACTAAGGGTACTCGCTGGATTCATGCGGAGCTCAGGGTGGTTCAAACTCACTACTAACGGATCGTGACATAGGAGCTTACCTCACACTGGGTAACACAATGGGCTATATGGCCGCTGAATGCACTTGCCTGCGAATGGAAAGTTGCTCGTTAACCTAATCTAACCTAACTAGCCATCTAGACATAGACTTCAAAGTTTTGGTTTTCATTACCGTGTACATCGTTATTAACTATAAAAAGCCCCTAGCGCCGCTGTAGGGCAGGTACTCATTGTCCCTGCTTTGCCAACATACGATAGTCTCTGTATCTAGTCCAAAGCCTTTTGAGCTGTTTTCTGATTTGTTCTACCTTCCCAGACAATACGTCACTATTGGTCTGACCATTTTGGTACACTTACTTAATTGGTCAACACTTCAGTCAGGACTACGACCTAGCGCCTCAAGCCACCCACGTTGTATGTTTGTTAATTTTATTTGTGGTTGACGTTGTAACATCGACTCCTAGCAACAGATTTTTTGTGAAACTTTTCATGGCATTTTTATTTTACTCTCGAGAGTTGTTGACTGATAAGAAATTTTTTTTTTCTTTTCCTTATGTTTCAAGTGTCTGAGTAGAATCACGGTTCTCAGTCTAATAAGCCAACACACTACCTTGTAGACTAGGGCTAGTATACATTCACTGCATAATCCCAGAGTTGCAAACCCAGACTTTTCCTTCAAACCTTCCATTATGAACGGCACTAGTCTTGTTTGCGGTGCCCTCTATATGAGCCCTTCAGGTCAATTTACTATCCAGCGATATTTCAAGATATTTGACCTCCATTTTCTGTGATATTATCTCACCCAAGAGTCGGAAGATTTCTTCTTCATGAAAACAGTGTTATTGTGGTCTTTATTCGCAGGTCCACTGTAATGCTTCAACGACTTAGAATCTCAATACTTCTTTGAGTGAGGTCGCAGAGAATCTCTTAAAGTTTGCCTTTAGCCATCCGCACTATATCAATCTGCATATCCTTGGCTGTCAACGAATGTCTTAGATAGTTCATCCACAAACCATGTAGTTCATCTACAAACCATATTTCACATTAGCCGTGGGAGAATACATAACTTAGTTGTAGTGTTTCGTTTCCGGCTTATGTTTCCATAGAGCGACTGTAAGGACATAACCCTGGTATTTGCTCCAATGAATGTACTGCTAGCATATCTGTAGAAAGCTTGGTTACTAGTACTTAAGCAATAGAAACGAAATAACAAGGATAGGCAGGTGACAGCCGAGAATACGCACGATAATAAAAACAAAAAAATTTATAACCATGTAGAGTGTCTTGCTGTCTGTCTTTACCAGCAAATCAACTTCCTCAATTGTTTTTTTTTTTCAATTCGGTTAAGGACAGTGATTTTTTTCTTTCCTTCTTTTTTGTAAATTTAGTGGGCACTTAAAAAAATCTGCGAGAGAAAAAACACAATTGGACCTATGGCGCCTGGTAAGAAAATTTATGAAGGGTGAAAATAATTGCTGGGAGTTTCTCTATTTTTTAAAAAAAATGAAAGATTTAATGTCACTTGTTAGAAGATTTAAGAGAATTATTCTCTCTTTTTTTTTTTTTTTTTTTTGTTTTTTAAACGATAAAAGGAAGGAAGGAGTAACGTTAAATGAATTACAGTTTAAAGCAGAGATGATATTTTTTATTTAAAATTTCTTTAAACAGCCAACGCAATATTACGTATGTGTATGTGTACAACAGCAAAATATTATTGTTGCAACACAATACTATATTGCCACATTCTTTCTTTTAAACAATTTTACTTTTTAAGAGAAACATGCAATCTAGTAGAGCGAGAGACGGTAAGAAAAGGTGTTATTTAACCCATGAAACGATTAATTTTGTTTCAAAAAACTTTTGCGGCCTGTTTTATTACTTTCCAGCAATGACGAGTATACACGTCATGAACATGCAATTGATTTTGCCTCGCCTTTACTGCCCTATGTGATCAAATTAATTACTTTATGTTAG
The DNA here is from genome assembly GCA_005959815.1 of Sarcophaga bullata. Taxonomy (NCBI): domain Eukaryota; kingdom Metazoa; phylum Arthropoda; class Insecta; order Diptera; family Sarcophagidae; genus Sarcophaga; species Sarcophaga bullata. The sequence continues at coordinate 310,406 of QOCX01000182.1, read as the reverse complement.
TTTAAACTGGCAGCCGTCGTCTCTGTGCATAGCTTACTTGAGTCCGCCATCTAATTATAGCTTCTGGTTGGTATCTCTCAATCATGCCGAAAGTCTTATGAAAATGAGAAAGTGTTGTCAAACCGCCTTTGGCTGAACATGTTGTGTCACTAAGTTCTGAGCATCCAAGAGTTCTACAACTAAACCATTTACCAGAAGTACTGCTCAAAAGACTACTGAGAGAAAGCTGCCGAAAGAAATTTTCTTTTTTAAATTCGTTTTGTTGGAGATATCCGAACAGGGGTTTGAACCGTAGACTCACACTACCTTCAAGATTACGGCGACTACAGTAACCATGCTGTGACCATTAAATCGAATGACGGCAGAGCCCGTCTCTATGCACAACTTACTTGAGTCTGCCATCTAATTATAGCTCCTGGTTGGTATCTCTCAACCATGCCGAGAGTCTTATGAAGATGAGAAGGTGTTGTCAAACCTTGCCGACAGTGTTATGAATATGAAAAATTTTTGTTAAACCGGCTTTCACTGGACATGCTTTGTCACTGAGTTCTGAGCATCTTAGAATTCTACAACTAAGCCATTTGCCAGAAGTACTGCTCAGAAGTCTCCTAAGAGGAAGTTGCCGAAAGAAATTTTCTTTTTTAAATTTGTTTTGTTGTAGTTGTCCGAACTGGGTTTCGAACCGTAGACTCATACAATACTTACGAGATTACGGCGAATACAGTAACTATGCTGTGACCATAAAATCAAATGAAAATCTCAATTTGTAACTCCCTTTACATTCAGCAGAACATACTTAACGTAAGAAAGGTATTAAATAAGCCCAAACCAGCCAAAACGAAAGAAAATGAAATGAAATTAAATGAAATGAAATCAGAAAAGAGGAGTGAAGAGGAGAGGAGAGGAGAGGAAAAAAACGTAAAATTATAGACATAAGATTGGCTTCATTTGATAAGGTGTCATTAAAAACGATCGATTTTGTATTTTTCCGCAATGCGTGGATCTTTACATACGACATATTTATGGGTTTTCTTGTATTCTGAGATGTAAACTTTATTGTGGTTGTTGTATAGTGCGTACAACAAGCTAGGCTTCGAACGACAACAAGCAAGCAACAAAGAAAAAAATGCGAATACATTGATGATACCACGCACCATATGTGTGTGGAGGTTGTATAATGTACATGGCATTCAGCATATGCATATTCATGTTGCAACTATTTTAGCTGCTGTTGGCGATGTTGTTGTTGTTGCTGTTTCTACTGCAATTGTTGATGATGATGACGATGACGATGCTGCATTAAATATGCATAAATACACGCACAAGTTTACAATCTTTCTTTACCAGTCAACTCTTCTTTCAATATGCACACGCATCATATAATACAACATAACATGCAACACCGAACAAGAAGAAGCAGAACAAGAAGAAGAAGAAGAAGTAGCCATGGTAGAAGTATTATATGTACAGACAGATATATTAAATCGTATAAAATTTTTTTATATTCTCCCGTCATTGGTTTTTTGCAGAAGCTGTGTTATTTTGTTTCTTTTTTTTTTTTTTTTTGTTTTACTGCAGCAGGTGGGTGATTAAATGAAATTAAGAGAATAAAAAAAAACAACAAAAGAGATAAAAACAACAAAATTCATGCCATCTTGCCAAGCATCATTACACCGGCAATACCAATAGCAGCACACATCAACAACTGAGACATTCCAATCTACAACTTAGTGGGAAAGGGGAGGGGAGAGGAACAGTAAAAAAGTATTGCTATTCGATAAATTTACAGAGACGTATACAGTTTAATGGCTTCTTTCACTTATTGTAACCCCCAATAATAAGGTTTTGTTACCCCCAAATGTGTCATTCCTCCTAGTGGGATTAACCAAATGCTTTACATTAAATAGGCCACCAGATTACATATGCTTGCTTAGGAAATTACAGGAAAATCTATCGCAAGTTTCCAATAAAAACCTATGCTGTTGGAACTCATTACCTTTCTACGTCTTACAATCTGTTCTACACACCATTCAGGTCTGTAAATGGAAGCTTTGCTCCTGTTGGCAAAACTCTGGAATTATTTACTATGATAAGGCTTTATACTGGCATCGATTCCTCATAGACAGAAACACTTGCAACTCGTTAAATGCCCGGTTTGAACTGTGCAAGCAGAATACATAATAATTTCCTAACCACACTCTTATGCCTCAAGACATTCACTCTTCAACTGATTGACCAGACGTTTTCGTATGATAAAAATTACCTCTCTTGTAAGCGTTTGCTTTCGTCAATTAAGGAAATGGTTGACTGTAGATGTCTAAGTTCAGATTACAGTATCAGCTTACAGTGTATAATTGGTCTTTCAAACCTATTAGTCAGGATTACAACCCAGTGTGGTACAGCACCCATGTTGCGTGTGTTAATTTTATACATGAGTGGCGGCACCTAGAATTTAATGACGAAGCTTTGTCATGACAGACATTTTGCCAGAGACGGCTTTATTCCAAGATGTCAGATGCTGAGGTATAAGGTCATGAGTTCTCATCTAGTAAGCTACCTGCTAGACTTCGACGACTCCGTGTAGTACCAAAACAGCTTAAAGTTATTAATTCCCAGCCAATTTACTCTCCGAAATTTTGCCCAAAGACTGCTATGCGGAATGTTTTTTTCGAGATTCCACATGTTGAGGTATGAACCCAGGAGTTCTCATGTAGTAAGCTACCTACTACTATATACTAGACTTCAAAGACTACGCACAGTACAGAAAGAGCTTAGAGTTGATAATTCCCTGCCAAAAAATATTCTGTATTGAGCCATGACTGTTTCCGCTTAAAAAACTTAATTTTCCTTGCTAGCCACTATCCTCAACACATAAAATTTATGTCCATTAAAGTCAGTCTGTAGTCTAGCAGGCAGTGTATTGGGTTATTAGACGTAAGTCCAGGGTTTAAAATTCAGATCAGACATCGAGAACAAAATTATATGTGATCTGGTTATTTCCTCTCAGCAGATGTCTAGCACAAACTCTGAGAGTAAAATAAAATTGACTTAAAACTACAGGTCCCTCTGCTCATAGACAAAGTTAACATACAACATGGGTAGTGTAAGAAGCTTGGTTGTAAACCTGACTAAAGGGTTGTAACACTTAATTAAGTAAATAAGGAAGTCAGTAAGTTAGTCAGTAAGTTGCGTCGAGTCCATACACAATCATTCTTTAGTATTCTGCATTATTCGAGTGTCTCTAAACGATTTGTTGTGAAGAAACCGTGCGTGTTCCCTCAGGTCCACCAAGTTCGATATGTACCTTCAGTATTGTTTATAAAAATATTTTTTTTTTCAACAAATTGTGATCAAGTTTACGTAGTGATGGAAATTCTAAGCGTCGTAAGTTGTACTATAAGTTGTGGCATAAGGAGCTTTGAATGCCTTGCATGAGATAGAAAGGTTTCTTTAAGAGCAAGTTCGTTAGCTTTTTCATTTGTATCGTCCTTACAGTGTCCAGCATAAGGTTATTTGACAGCCAGACTACAGTTCCATCAATTCTCTCTTGAAAAAAATGTAAGGGTTGGATCGTAAACTCAAATATTTTCATACGCACTGCTGGCCACTATCTGCGCCCTAAACGAGGAAAACCTATTCTAAAATATGGCGTATGTTCTCCTTATTTGTATGTTTAGTGCGGAAACCACAATTGTAGCCTTGTAAGGGCATTAGAAATTAGAGAAGAGTGGTATTTCACAACGTAGTCCTGTCCAGTTATTAAAATGATGAGCCAAACCAATAGCCAGGCTATTCACTGAAATGTTTTTACGGAGGCTTTCGAATCACAATGCTTACAAAGACATTGAAACACAGCTTCTACTATTTTTCATCGTAATTGATTTCAATTAAATTAGAGGAGGGTTAAGTTTTATTTACAAAGTAACCACAAGAGATTCCTAAAAAGTGAGTGAACCATGGTGACATAAAAGAAGCCCAAAGAGTGACCAAAGGACCATATTGACAGGCACTCCAGCGAACGAAAGAACTGATGGTTTCACTTGATTGGTATTATGGTTGATGATCTTAAACCTACAATCTGTTATCCCTTTGGACTTATCTGAAGATAAATCCGAAAATTGGACCAGATTTGCTGCGAAGATAGCTCAGTCAACGTCTACGTAGCTAAGAGCATTTGGCCATCTATCGGCGGTAGTAGAATTTAATAAGAACCTAAGGGACATTGCCATATCAGGGATCTGGAATATATCTGGAACATATTCGTATTTCTTGCATATGAGAACTGCATAAAGGGTGACACTTTTCGATAAGGAAGATTTCTTCCAAAGCAAAAAAGAATACAACTTATCTTGCAGATACTAAACCTCTGGAGTGAATGATTAAATAAACGGAAAAAGAGAAATCCCTTAAAAAAAAGCAAAACTAATCTCACCCAGGCTTTGAAGGCTCAGCGAAACATCTGGTCATTGTGTTCGAAATAAAACTTTCCTAATAATTCTCTCTGAAGAGTGAAAGTAACACGCTCATGTCAGTCAAAGTCATTTTCAATTAGATTAAGCCCATCTTTATCACCCCTGCAATCACGTTTTCCCAGTTCTCTTTCCTTCATCTGCCCTGGTTAAATGCTGCAACTTGTTTCAAATTCCCTTCCCTTTTCTTCCTATATTTTGTAGCTAAATAGACCTCCTTAACACCAGTTTAAAGGTCACATAATCAACTAATTTGGCTGTAATCGTTTCAAACCTAAAAAAACTGTTTTTGTGCAAATAACTGTGCTCCGTTCCTGCATAGATTTTTTAAAGAGTTTGTAACCCACACTTTTCAATGTGGTCGTGCTGCTGCTGTTATTCTTGTTGCAATTGTAAAAGATATTTCTTTCACAGGTTGTTGTTGTTGTTGTTGTCGTTGCTGCCAACCATTGCCAAACATTTCCAAAACCAATATCAGATCAGATATTAAATCACAAACACACATACACACACACACGTACATACGTGAATGTATATGCATATTTGCGCTCCTTAAACAAACGGTAGACATTGAACAACGAACAGGGAATATGAGCCCTGAATTAAAATCTGACTCGATATGCAAATAACATCGTTGTCACTTGACTACAAGTGACAAGTTGTGGTGGCTTGGAATATGTTGTGGGCTTTTAAAAAAAAATTTCTTCTTTTTTTGTGTCTTCTTTAGAGTTTCATTGAAATTCTGTGATCCTGTCCTGTGGTACAAAAGAGGAGGTTGTTTTACACTCATATAGTGGGCGGTTATGGTACACGCGATTACTGTGCAAGAGTATTAAAAAATCCACTCTTGCTATCGTGATGTAAGGAAAGAGCAAATGAACGAACAGAGACTTATTACCTGCTGTGTTTACCATGTAACAACATACTCATCCGTTTGTAACACTCGTACTATAAACTAAAGATGATGAAGATGACGATGACGATGACGATGAGAATAACGATGACGATGACGATGACGATGACGATGACAATAACAGCAACTACAATAACTAACTAATACGCATTGATGCTTTAATAGCAAGTGATAGGAGTAGCAAAAGGGATTAATGTTGCACGTTGCACGTTGCACGTTGCCAATTCCAAACAAATACACACGTACCAACAATTGTTTATCGGTTAACCACAAGACGTACGTATATCTTGTGTGCAAATATTGTTTGTTTTGTATTTCAATATGAAAGAAGAGAAAAGCGTGATAACCTGCCACTCGTATTCGGTTATTGTAGTATTCAAGTGAAAACACGTACCCCGATCAAATGAGATGAAAATAAAGTTTGTGGATGGGGTATTTAATTTCAAGGTTATGTTCGATTCTGTTCTGTTGCGTTCGATTGTGTTGTGACGGTGCATTATGAGAGTGTGAGTGTTGTTTACTTTGCTGCTTCAAGCTGGGCTGTATTGTAATTAAACACGATTTCAAGTGTTTAAATAAAATTAAATTAAATCTGAAGCCAAATTTAGGGCCATTATTACAACGTTCCGTTAAAGTTGGGTTTAGTTAAAGGTAACTTTAGCCAAAGTGAACTTTAAAGTCACCTTTAACTTCTTTTGGTTATTACAATCTACAGATAAAATAAAGTTAACTTTTTCAAAAGTATGGCAGTGGCGGAGCGATATCGATAACTTTACTCAATTAAAGAAGTTTTTGTTCAAGCGCAGTGGCAAAGACGGGCTTGTCTTTTTGTTGTATTTGATCATTTTGTTTATATTTGAAGTTGCCATATTGAAAATAATATATAATATGGCAAGTTCATACATAAGCTTAACTTTAAAAACAATTTATCTGCCGTTTAAAATCCTCCCTTTAGTTAACGGCAAGTTGCAATAATGGCCCTTACACCGATAAATAAATTTTTAAAAATCTGAATGAAACTTCAATTACAACTCCAACGAATATCATAAAATAGGTTGAAGTAGAGTGAAGGAGTGGTGTAAAGTTTTAAATGCCTGTGATTCACAGGAGAATCCTAAAAAGAGAATGAACAACGATGATATAAAAGAAGCCCAAAGAGTGACCAAAGGATCACATTGGCACACATTCCTACGAACGAAAGAACTGAAGCACGTATTAGATTAGGTTTTCACTTGATTGGTAATACGGTTGATAGTTTTAAACCTACAATCTGCTATCCCCATTGGACTTATCTTAAAACAAGTCCGAACATTGCACCAGAGTTGCTGCGAGGATAACTCACTGTGCCACGTAGCTAAGAGCATTTGACCATCTATCTGAGGTGCTTGAAACAGCTTTCGCCGATGAGTAGTCGAGTCATTCCGGAGCGTAGATCCGATTATCGTTGGAATGTCAACATGTTGAGGTTACGGCGGAGCCAACAAGGAGTTTTGAACTTTGACAGTTGTTAGCGGCCACTATAACAGTTAGGCGCCATAGTCTAGTAGATAGCGCGTTGGCCTATTAGACTTGAGGTCGGGATTTGAATCACTGACAGACATCTCGGAGATGATTTTTAATCGTAGATACCGCCGCTTATGAATAAAGTTAACACAGATAGCATAAGGGTGGTGGGTAAGAAGCTTGGTTGTAATCTTGACTGAAGGTTTGTAATGACCAATTAGGTAAGTGAATCGGTCTGTTTAGCCAAATCATCATGGGAATGAGCATAGAGAACGACGTGTGTTGTGTGCAACTGAAACTAATTTTCATCGAAAAATGTCTCAAAAAATTTCTCGAAAAAATTTTCTCAAAAACTTTCTCGATGAAAATGATTGAATTTGAAACGATACCAATCAACATTAGAGCCCGGAGCGACCTGGAAAAACATCATACATACATACATAATTTAGTCATAACAACTCTTCAGTCAGGATTACGCCCTAGATTCCTACGCTAATTTCTTACTTTTTTTTTGAGAAATTTTTCATGGCAATTTCCTATTACACTCAAAGTTTTTGTCAGTAATCTGCGGAGAGGAAGTCGTCGAAGAAATACTTCTTCATATTTCGTTTTGTTGGGGATGTCTGACCTGGGGATTCGAACCTTGGCCTTTCGTCTAATAAGCCAACATACTACCTTCTGGACTAAGACTACTTAATTAGCAACTTCATCTTTCCATATTTCTTTGTAACGACTTCGGTCGGACAGAATATCACTGTCAACGGCGAGCACTATAGGTCGTTGCTTACCTAGTTCTTTTGCCCTGAATTGGATGATCTGAACACCAATGATATATGGTAGGCGCAACAGGCCAGACATTTCATGCCACTTGGTTCATGGTCTTTGCATTTTGAGGAGAGGTGTACTATACACTGAAATTATTGCTGGGGACTGTAACTAGAAACCCATGTAACCGCTTAGACTGAATAACAAGGGAACTCTTAGAATAGTTTGTGCAATGCTTTACGATTTAGGAGCTTAAAAGTGTTTTAAAAATGCAGTTTGAAAAACGTCTACAAAAGAAGAGAAAGGGCAGAATAAAACGAAAGACAAAAACAAACGAAAATTGAAATGCAATTGAATATAATATGTGTGTGAGTGTGAGTGTATGTGTGTGTTGTATGTGTTTTGCATAAAATGTAAACATTTATCATAATACACCATGACCATGGACAACTATTTTCGGTGAATTGTGGAGACACATTTGTTTTATTGCAGCACTTGCAGCAGTACCCCATGCAACAGTACCACCACCATTCAATAGGCGTTCGTTCATACAATTCATAAAAATTGTCCTGAAGTGCATGTCGATACATTTCGAATGGATTTTTCGTTTTTCGTTACGACGTTTTTTTCTTTTCTTTTCTTTTCTTTTTGGATTTATTTTCCTTGTGGTCAGCTAAATAGAGAGCAGCAGCAATACACAGTTTGAGTCAGTTTTGTGTCACTTGCAAACGGCAATGAGGCAACAGATTTTTATTTTATTTTCAGCTGCCACATTAGCAGCAGTGTGTATACAGTAAAGGTGCATGCTGCAGCAAAGGCAAAGGGTGGTTAGAAACAGAAAAAAGAAAAAAAAAAGAAGGAGAATGAAACGTTTTTTATGCTAATTTTATCACTTTGTGTGTCTGTCGTTGTGTCACTATCAAGACAGCACATAAATACTCATAATTTATTAATTTTTTCTCAATGAAGCCCGGCCAACAAAAGCTAATAGAGGAGGCCACAAATGCAACAACAACAACAATAACAACAACAATAACGCATGAATAAACCATAAAATCGAAAATGAAAAAACGAAAAACGAATCATTCGATATACGGAAACTAAACTGATGAAGATGAAGCGGACCAAACGAAAAGCGAGCTGTAAAAAGGTGAATGTTATAACGCCAACTAAATATAACAAAACAAAAAAAACAAACGAACGAATAAACGTACAGAAAAAAAAACAGAAAAAACAAAGAAAAAAAAATGTAAAGAAAAAACCAAATCAAGTTTAAAAAGGCAACAGCAACAGCTACAACTCAAACAATGAATGGTGGAGGCATGAACTGAAAGGGTTTGTTGTATGTATTGTGGTAAATACATGCCATTCGTGGCTGTTCATAGTGGTGCAATGCAACAAGTGTCGGTAAATCATAAAAAGGTATGAAATGCAACCTAAAAAAAAAAATACGAAAAATAAAATCATAATGTACGTATTGTACCTGTTATACTATATGAAATGAATGAAACACACACAACACTGTGGCAGATCTTTAAAAGTATTATTTCATCCTTTTTCACTTTCGGTGTAATTGTCCAAATCTTACATAAATCTTCAAAGCTATCTATTAGCAACATTGGCTGCCAGCAGCAATTAAAGCTATCAAAGGAGAAAAAAAAGTCAAAAGATTGATTACGATCATAGCAGATCACTAGCTGGGCATAAGGTAAAGGGGGAATGCGAGAATGTCGGAAGTCTCAGCTTTTTATGAATTGAAAAGTGATGGAAATTGGCTGTATAACATGCAGAGGCACAAGATAACTGCCGAGTTTCATTTGGTGTAAATATCGATTACGATCAACAAGTAGATCACAGGAATTAGGTAAAGCGGGGCTTGAATGTCAGAAGTTGTTGAATTGAAAAGTGATGTGAATTGGCTGTGGAACATACTAAGACACCAAATAACAGCCAAATTCCTTTTGGTGTAAATATCTATTACCATCAGTAAGTAGATCACAGGAATTAGGTAAAGCGTCTCGCTTGAAAGTCAGAAGTCTGAGCTTTTCATGTGTTAAAATGAAAATGATGTGGTTTGGCTCTGGAACAAACAAAAACGCAAAATAACAGCCGAGTTCCCTTTGATGTAAATATCTACCACGATCAGCGAGTAGATCACAGGAATTAGGTAAAAGGGGGCTTGAATGTCAGAAGCTTCAGCTTTCACGTGTTGAAATGAAAGTGATGTGAATTGGCTGTGGAACATGCAGAGGCACAGAGTAACAGCCGAATTCCCTTTGGTGTAAATATCGATTACGATCAGTAAGTAGATCACAGGAATTAGGTAAAGGGGGCCTTTAATGTCAGAAGTCGCAGCTTTTCATGTGTTGAAATGAAAGTGATGTGGTCAGCCAAATTCCTTTTGGTGTAAATATCGATTGCGATCAGTAAGTAGATCATAAGAATAAGGTAAAGGTGGGGCTTGCATGTCAGAAGTATCAGCTTTCCATGTGTTAAAATGAAAGTAATGTGAATTGGCTGTGGAATGTACGGAGACACAAAATAACAGCCGAGTTCCCTTTGGTGTAAATATCGATTAAGATCAGTAAGTAGATTCACAAGAAATAGAAATAAATGCAGTTGGCCATTGTCACCTGCTAGGACTTTAAAGTCTTTAAAACCTGATTAGAATCATAAGTAAACATTGAAGCTGTAAGATTTTGAACGGCTTTGATCTCAGTTCGTAACGAATACTTCCATAGAATCACAAATGATCATTACAACCCTTTAGTCAGGATTACAAACACAACCTAGCTTCTCACATTATCCATGTTGTGTGTGTTAATTTTATCCATGAGTGGCAGGACCTACAGTTTAATGTCGACTCCGAATGTTAGATTCTTAAAGAACTTTTCATGGCAATTTTATTTTACTCTCAGAGTTTTTTTTACCCGAAGATTGCTAAGAGGAAAAAATATTTTAAGCTCGGGTTTGAACCACGGACTCTGATATATAATAAGGTAACACTCCGTAGTAGATTACAGGTCCCTTTGTATCCTATAATAAAGCAGGCAAATAAGAAAGTTAAGGATGCTGAAAGGAAACTTTAAAGACGCTGTTAAAAGAAACTGAGGGCTTTGGTCATTGGGGTTTAAAAGGGGGTTACCCAAGTCAAAAACCCATATAATTGGAAAATATGGCGATCTTGAAACGAAATTCGAAGCTTTTAATATAAATGATACGCAGTAAGATAAGTGCGTAAAAGACACTAAACTTCCACTGGCTTTCAAATTCCACGGAAACTTGATACAAACCATGAAATAATTCATCAACAAATACCTATTTTGACGACCACATTGGGTTTAATGTTATGGAAGAAATAAAAAACGTTGCAGAAACATTGGACAAAGTGTACAAAGCTCAAGGGAGACTAGGTTGGGAAATAAATTCATTTTTTATCTGAACACCAGTGTTACATTCATAAAGTCACGGTGTTACAGGCTAGTCCTCCTATCTAATGAAAGCAGAACCAAAATATCAATGTTTAGTAACAGATTGGAACAGGACAAAAAGAACAAAGGCTCTCCAGATTAATATGGTATTGGTGACCAAGGAAAACAAGTTTAATCCTTTGCTGGATTCCAAGCCATGTGGGAATTAAGTACCAGGATGGAACACTGCTAATTGAAAAAGACTTCAGAAAGGCAAGATAAAGATAAGAAGAGAGCCAAACTGATTTGATACAATCTAAACATATGTGAGAGAATTAAAGTGGGAAAGGAATACCGACTTTCCACAATAATAACTGACCTTCTGACCACGCATTGTAGACTCAAAGAGCTTTTATTCAAAATGGGAATCATTACAGGCCCAGTATATAAATTATGTAATGAGGGGAGCCACTCAACTGAACACATACTTGGAACCTTGTTAATGCATTTTAAAAATTCCTGGGTACTGATTAGTTACTGTGCAGGCAAACAGCATCTTGAGATTCTTCAGGGCAATAGGCTTGAAGAAAATATTAACGCGAAACCAAAACAATCGTTTGACCGCAGTGCTTGAGTAGCTACACTCGACAATACTATCGCTTACAGCATGTGTTTTTGAAGAGCATGCCTTTAAGTTTCTGTAATAGCGGCATACCGACGATGTCAGCTTATAATGTTGCACACACACTTCTTTCTCTCTTTACGATAAGTGCCAGACTTCAGCGCCTTTTTCGCAACTACCAAACGTATGTAATGTACTCCTTTCATCCGAGCGTATGCGTGTATGTCTGAATCTATGTTGCATTCTGAAAAACGCAAAGAAAAAAAAAAGAATGAAAATGAAATAAAAATGAGGCGTTTGTTATACAGTTTGTACATCCAACCCTGTATTGGCTACTGGTTGGTGTTGCTTTTATGTTCTAAAGCTGCTCCTGCTCCTGCTCCTACTGCTTCTACTGCTCCTACTGCTGTTGTTGCTGCTGACACTGCAAATCATATTTTTTTTTCTTCTTTTTCTTATTTTTTCTTGTTTTTTGTTGTTTTGTACTGCGTAGCAGTTTTGCTAACAACAGGTAAAAATATTCGAAGTTTGTTTTTTTTTTTGTTTCATGTGTGTTGCTTCTTCTTCTGGGGCATTTTTTTTCGTGCATAACTGGAGCACAGGGTACATAAATAATAATTTCATCATTTTTGTGCGGTGATTTATTTGGTTGGCGTTTATAATGTCGAAACAGAAACGAACAAACGAACGAAATTGAACAGCAGCAATAATATGGTGGTGCTTTAGCAAACGCACTTTACAGTCCATAAATGGACTTGAATTGGAAATTTTTTTCTTTTCTTTTCTTTTCTTTTCTTTTCTTTCTTTCTTTTGATCAGCTTCTTGCTTTGAAAAGTTCTTCAAAAGAAATGTCTTTGGCTGCCTTCAGATCGTCTGCTGCTGTTACTGCTGCTGCCGTACGCTCTGATTCTTCTTCCTGATCATGTCATAATTGTGTGAACGATTTATTGTCATCTTTGGTGATTTATTTAATTATTCTTTGCAAATAATATTCTTGTCGAACGATTATATTTTCTCTTCTTTTTTTGTATTTGTTTTTCGGAGTCTGTTTTTTTTTTGCAGAAATTTTATTCGAAAGAAAAAAATTGTGAAATTATTTTAACATGTCACTTAAGTTTTATAAAACAATTGAGTGGACAATTTCATTTCCGTAAGCTTGTGAGCAACACGATGGGTGGAAAACAGTGGTTTTCACGTTTTAAAATTGTTTTCAATTGTCATAAGCATTATTTAATAGACGAAAGCACATGAGACATATGAGCGAACTCAAACTCAAACTCATTGAATCGCCATTGTAACACAACACGAATTCAGTTCGTATCATAAGCTGTCGTAAATCAAAATTCCATGCTCAAATTGCCAAACGCCCGTGCAAATGATGGCAAAACCAAAATATTTTGTTGGAAAGATTTTTGAAGTAGATTTCATCAGATTGGCAAACAATTATTTACACGCTAGGGGGCTCAACGTTCTACATAAACCTGTGCAGTTAACAAGTTGACCGTCTAAAGAAAATATTCACAAGCAAATCTGTCAGCTTTGATCCAATAGGAGAAGATTTTTTCTTAAATTAGTAAAATGCCAAACCACATTCATTAGCTGTCAGCTACCTAAAGCTTCAGCTTTGTTGCCATTAATTCAATAGAGGCTTGTGAAAATTCCTTGTGTTGTGCAATGCTAGCCATATTAAGTGAGGAATGCCGTACGCATGTCTTAGTCGCCGCAGACTAGTAGACAGTGTGTGTGACAGTGGCTTATTAGACATGAGGCCTTGGTTCAAATCACAGCTTCGAACAAAACGAAAAATGAAAAATATTTGTTCGATGACTCCTCTCAGCAGATTTCTGGCAAAAACTCTCGAGAGTAAATAAAAATGTTTCTCAAAAAACTGTGCGTGTATAAAATCTATAAAATTAACACACACAACATTAGTAATGTGAGAAGCTGGGTTGTAAGCCTGGCTAAAGGATTGTAATGATCATTTTGTGATTCTATGGAAGTATGTCATACGAACTGAGATCTTTATGAACTAAAGTCGATTAAAATCTTACAGCTTCAATGTTTATTTATGATTCTAATCAGGTTTGAAAGACTTTAAAGTCCTAGTAGGTGATAATGGCCAACTGCATTTATTTCTATTTCTTGTGAATCTACTTACTGATCTTAATCGGTATTTACACCAAAGAGAACTCGGCTGTTATTTTGTGTCTCTGCATGTTCCACAGTGGATTCACATCAATTTCATGAAAAGCTGATACTCCTGACATGCAAGCCTCCCCTTTACCTTATTCTTGTGATCTACTTACTAATCGCAATCGATATTTACACCAAAAAGAATTTGGCTGACCACATCACTTTCATTTCAACACATGAAAAACTGCGACTTCTGACATTCAAGTACTACTTTACCTAATTCCTGTGATCTACTTACTGATCGTAATCGATATTTAAACCAAAAGGAATTTGGCTGATCACTTTCATTTCACTTTCATTTCAACACATGAAAAGCTGAGACTTCTGGATATGCAATTATCTAATCGAATTCCTGTGATCTACTTACTGATCGTAATTGATATTTACATCAAACGGAACTCGGCTGTTATTTTGTGTCTCTGTATGCGCTGCAGCCAATTCACATCACTTTTCAATTCATAAAAAACTGAGACTTCCGACATTCTCGCTTTCCCCCTTTATCGTATGCCCAACTAGTGATATACTATGATCGTAATCAATCTTTTGGCCTTTGTTTTCTCCTTTGGTAGCACCAATCGGGAACTCGGCTGTTATTTTGTGTCTCCGTATGTTCCACAGCCAATTCACATCACTTTCATTTTAACACATGAAAAGATGAAACCTCTGACATGCAAGCAGCGCTTTACGTAATTTCTTTGATCTACTTACTGATCGCAAACGCAACTCGGCCGTTATTTTGTGTCTCTGTATGTTCTCGAGCGAAAACACATCACTTGCGTTTCAACAAATGAAAAGCTGAGACTTACAACATTTAATCCCAGCCCTTTACCTTATTCGCAGCTAGTGATCTACTGTGATCGTAAACGATCTTTTGACAGGCAAAAATAATGATCATCACGTATCTAAGGCATAGAATCTGTAATGATAAGCATAAGCAATATTATGGGGATATTGAGGGTATATTGAGGGTATATAGTATATCGTATCTCTACAGTGATCGTTATATGCTGCTGCTTATGAACTGTCCAAAGCTTTAAAAGCTGCGTCCACAGTTTTAAACGTTTTTTAAAAAACCATTGGTTTTTAGAAGAGTATACCAACACTTGTTCCTTTCCCCATATTGGCGTATACATAAAAGACTCCTGGTATTATTCCTAAAGGGAAAGATGTAATCTGTTATCCCTGAGCTTATCAAACATAGTCACAATCAGCTTCTAGTCTAGTAGGTTGTGTATTGGCTTATTAGATGAGAGTTTGTGGATCAAATCGCAGCTCGGATACTTCGAACACAAGGAAATATTAAGGAATATTTCTACGTGGAGATTTCTGGAAAAAACTCTGTGAATAAATAAAATTTGCCATGAAAAGTTTCTAAAAAATCTGTCATTCGCAGTCGACTTTAAACTGTAGGCCCTGCCACACATATTTAAAAAATTAACGCATACAACATAAGTGGTGTGAGAAGCTATGTTGTAATCCTGATTAAAGTGTTGTAATTACCAAGTAGGTATGTAGGCCATTCATGGATAAAATTAACACACACAACATGGGTGGGTTGTTGTCCTGACTAAGTAGGTATCATGATGAACTAAATAAGTGAAGTAAGTACCAGCTTTTAAGCGTCCCAGTTCAATTTCTCATGTTTAAATAGAAGGAAATTTCTCATAAGTCCAGCTGTCATAGGGTACCCATTAAATAATTCTCCTTTTACACCTGTAAACTCTAAAGCTTTAACCACTGTCCAGAACTTTGTTCCAATTCATTGACTACGATATACTAAATCATTTGAAAAAAAAAACGAAAAACGACTAAAAACTTTTAAAATTCACACGCTTTAAAGCTTTCGATGATTTATTAGCTGAACGTCTTAAAGACAGCACACTAAGAAAAAAGTGAATTAAAAATCGAATAAAAAAAAACCAAAGAAATGAAATGAAATGGAATGGAAAGAAAAGTAAAAGAAATAACGCCACATAAGAGAATAATCCTACTTTTTATGTACAATTTAAACAATTTCATAAAGATGGCTATCATTGCAACAATAACAACTTATTTTAAGTATAAAAATCCAACAACAACAACAATTAAAAAAGGATACGCAAACGTACATACGTACATATTTATAACTGAACAACTGAATGGCATTACAAAAGGAATCAGTGTGTTTGGATTTTTTTTCATTTTCTTTCTTTTTTCCGGTCTCTTTGGTTGCTTTCCAAGAAAATATACCAACAACAACAACAACAACAACACAGCTTTGAAAATCTCAAATCATCGTTTTACTAAATGCTCGATTTTTAATGCAACTACTTAATGTGGCGCTTGTGCTTGCAAAGCAAAAACGCCATACTTTGGCTGGATACACTTATTCACTCACACTCACACTGGATCTCACTACTTACTTGTGTCTTTTGTTTTATGCTCGTATTATTTCTTCTTATTTTTCTTGCCTTCAACTATTCTTGAAATTGAAATGAAATAAAAACCGTATGAGAAAGATTTGTCTGTAGTTGTAGGTAGTAGTGATGGTGGTGGTGATGGTGGTGTTGGTAGCACTTTAATGGTTGAACATGACTTTTGGCGTCGCGACACGTTGGTTTTTGGCTACATTCGTCTCTAATGCCAACATTATTTTGTAAAGCAACAGCAACAACAACGAATACAAAATCATTTCAAGAAATAAAATAATTCAGAAGCGATTTTTAATTGGTAAAAACGATACCAGAAATACTCTAAAGGGTATACTGGAAACGTTTATCTTCTGTACAGCTCAGACACGAACCCTATCATATATCACTACAAACAGCTCTCGTTTTTAATCGAATTTGAGAAGACATGTGACTCATAAGTTAACACGGCAATTTAGAACGCGCTTTACTACACGGAAAATGCCAGAGAATCTTATAACAAAATTGATCCAAACGAAATAGGTGGTTGTCCCTGCTATCCAATATTGTTATGGACAATATTATGATGAAAGTCTCTTCAAAACCTTGACTTATCAACCGGTAGTTAAACATCGGTCTGGAGGAATTAGGCTTCACGAACGATATCTGCCTGCTTTCTTGTAGGTTTAACGGCAGGCAGACAAAACTTAACAACATCGAGGCCACAGCAGAAATAAAGCATTCTGAAAACCAAAACTATGCGGGTCAGCAGAGCAAATATGCATACTTTGACGTTCGCACGAGACATTTAATATTTTTTAAAAGAGAACCTGGCTATACTGGCTGGCTATACTAGCCACACTACCCAGCTAGCCGGGTATATTAGCTACACTAGCTAGCTAGCCTAGCTATACTAGCTACACTAGATGCCTATACTAGATACACTATATAGCTGGCTATACTATTTACACTAGCCGGCTATACTAGTTACACTAGCTAAACTAACGAGCTATACTAGCTACACTAGCTACAACAGACGGCTATACTAGCTACACTAGTCGTCTATACTAGTTACACTAGCCGGTTATACTAGCTACACTAGGTACACTAGCCAGCTAGCCGACTATACTAGCTACACTAGCTGGATATACAAGCTACCTAGGTGGCTATACTAGCTACACTAGGTACACTAGCCAGCTAGCCGACTATACTAGCTACGCTAGCTGGATATACAAGCTACACTAGGTGGCTATACTAGCTACACTAGGTACACTAGCCAGCTAGCCCGGCTATACTAGCTACACTAGGTACACTAGGCAGCTAGCCGGCTATACTAGATACACTAGCTATACTAGCCGGCTATACTAGCTATCCTAGCCAGTAGCTAGCTACACTAGCCACTAGGTTCACACGATCATTAACATATTCAGCAGCTATGTTGTCTTAGTTGCACATTATGCATGTGAGTAATGGAACTCAAATTAAGGCGTGATCATATGCAACCACCATAGAAATCAGAAAACGGAAATGGTGCTGACAGTATCAAAAACTCAATAGACGGAAATTCTAAGGGATTCCAAGCTTACTTCCAGCATCATCAGAAGTTCACAAAACGTGTAAGGAACTGTAGATCGAAATAGCCAACAAGCAGGTATAAAAAACATTAAGGCAGCATATAGCCTTTCACAGGATTTACAGAAAGTTATCTGTGTACACTTATGTTATATTATATTGCCTACTGCTGGGACACAGTACTCAATATATTCAGTATCGAGACTTATGACGGATATGTTCAGCAAAAGGAAAGTTAAAGAGAGGCAGATACTCTTCTCACACCAAATAGACTTGCGGCAATTAAAACCACAATAAAATTAGATCTGAACTATGCATCAGACTATCCAAGAATAACCTGAGCTAGGTAAGCGCTCTTGAAGTCACTATATTCTAGGAGGTAGAGTATTGGTTTATTAGACGTGAGACCGTTGACCAAACCGCAGCTCCCAGTCTACTCAAACAAAACGGAATATGAACAAATATTTCTTAGACGACTACCTCTCAGAATGTTTTTGGCAAAGAAAAAAACTCTGAGAGTAAGGAAAATTGCCATAAAAAGTTCTTTAGTCGAACTGCCACTCATGGATAAAATTGACACCCACAACATGGGTGGTATGAGAAGCTAGATTGTAATCCTGGCTAAAGGGTTTTAATGCCGGATTAAGTCAATAAATGGTAATCGATTTTTTGACTAGGCACTGTAGAATCATGGTACACTTTTCCAAAATGGGGGAAGATATTCTTGGTAGTTGTGGGAAGATATTGTTGGCACTTGTGGCGCATTAATGCCCACAGGAAGAAACATTTGGAAGCATTTTGGTGTCTAGGCAAGGATTTTCCATTGTTTACAAGCAGCAACATTCTGGAATTAGTCAGGCCAATAGGCTTGCACGAAACATTGTAGAGATACGCTATAAGGTTTGAGTGACGATACAATAGATCGTATGATTTTTCGTTACGACAATCTGTCTGACATGCCATGATCAAGTAACCTGATATCTGAACCTGAATTTATAGCAACACCCTCTTTCTTTTCAGTTGTCATTGTAAACATAGTCATAGTCAAACAAAGTTCTCAAATGACCATGTGTAGGGTGTATTAAAAGCAAAGGAAATTGCGTTTGTTGTTCTTAATGTAATTTCATCTCTTTCTTCGAAGTGAATGAATGAATCTTAGCGAAAAAACGCAATACGAATTGTTTCTTCTTATTTTATACATCTTGAGCTACTGTTTCCTTTAAAGGATATGTTTTTTCTTCTTATTCTTCGTTTTTTGTAAAAAAAAAAGTGATGTTGTTGTTGGTGTTTGAATTAGTTTTTATGGCCAATGGATTTTGTTTTGTTTTGTTTCCTTTGAATTGCATTCATAAGTTGGTAAAAAAAAAAAAAACGCTAAAATGTATTCCGTATTCCGTATTTCAACTCCGCCGCCAACATTTGCCCGAAGCAAATGAATTATGAATTACCGTTATATATATGTACGTGTGTACGTATTGTAGCCATGGCATATAATGGTAAGAGAGAGGAAATAGACCAGTGCCAGTGTGCCAGTATATGGCATTGAATGCCATCTTATTTGTTCATCTTTTTTGTTTTATTTTTCTTCGGGGTTTTTTTTTTCTTATTTAAGTTTGGTTGGTTGGTGTGAAATTGTTCTTTCTCTTACAATTCTCTTGCAATCTTTTCAAGCAGAAGTGTTAAGCAGTTTTACGCTTTTTTGCTTTTTCATTTTCTTTTTTTTTTTGCTTTGCTTTTCTTGTCTCATTTCTTTACATTTAGATTTTCTTTCTTTTTCTATGTATGTTTGTATGTATGTATGTATGTATGCATGTATGTATGTATTGTTGGCATTTTTATTTATAGAAAATTATATTTTAATTGAATTGACTTTTTACTTGGTGGTCCACAGCCACAGTTTTTCTCATGTTACGAATATTGTGTATGATACAAGTTTTGTAATTTGCTGGAGTGTGTTTTTCTAAGGATGTTATCATAATGGCTTCATTATTTAAAATCCACTTAAAGTGGCATTTATTTCAAGAAAAAAAAAACGGATTTGAATTTAAAATTTTTTTCCTTAATTTGCAGACATTTAAAGATGCATTCCCATCTTTAGCTCTTTATTGTTGTCTAATATTTGCTAATGTTGATAAATCCAATTGAAATCCAAACAATCTGAATAGAGTTTTTGGTCGCTGGCATTGTCCAATGCTTTGAGTATTCCATGCATATGTTCCAGAGAATATTTGTTTCTAAAGCTTTGCAAACTGAAGCAAATCAATGTATCTCCCCTCATATTCTCTACATAGTCCTCTGCTGGCAGAAGTTAAAAGTCATCTTTAATTTTAAGGCATATAATCGAAACGTAAATTTATTTCTAATCGAATCCACATCTTCAAAAAACTAAGGCCCAATCACTCCGCCTCAACAAAATCCATATATTGTGGTTGTATTCTAATTGTATTCTGGATTCTTTCAGAATTATTTCAAAGCCTTCCAAATAAAAATGTGTTTTATCGAAAGAAATAACTTTTTTTGCATTTTTCCATTTGAACAAATTACCGCCTAGTCTTATGGTTCAAGCTCATAAGTAAGCTACGAATATAGGTGGAGGTATCTTACGTAGTGCTTTGCCAACCTGTACATTGATGTATAGCCGACTTACTATCCATAACTGTTTCAGTTTTTTTTACGCTTTGTAAGCACTCTTCAAATAGTTGACACAATAAGAGCATTCTCTCAATTGAAAATTCTTTGAAGTTTGCAAGCAATCTCAGCATAATTTTATTTTTATAGAAAATTTATCGATAACTTGCATTATCTAAAATAAATTTCTCAATAACTTACATTTTCTACAATAAATATCTCGATAACTTACATTTTCCAAAGTAAAAGAAACTTAAAGATGACTTGCATTTTCTACAGCAAATTTCTCGATGAATTGCATATTCTAAACTAAATTTCTCAATGAGTTTAATTTTCTATAAAAATTTTGTCGATAACTGGTATTTTGTACAGAAAATTTTGGTAAGAACCTGTATTTTCCATAAAAAATTTGTCGATGACTTGCATTTTCTGAAGTAAGTTTCTCGATGACTTGCATTTTCTAAAACAAAACTTTTTCGATAACTTTTATTTTCTACAGAAAAATTTGTTGATGACTTGCATTTTCTATAGAAAATTTATCGACTACTTGCATTTTCTATAGAATATTTGTCGATTACTTGCATATTCTATAGAAAATTATTCGATAACCTGAATTTTCTATAGAAAAATTTGTCGATGACTTATATTTCCATAAAAAATTTGTCGATGACTTGCATTTTCGATAGAAAAATTTTTCGATGACTTATATTTCAATAAAAAATTTGTCGATGACTTGCATTTTCTAAAGAAAATTTGTCGATGACTTGCATTTTCCGAACTAAGTTTCTCGATGACCTTAATTTTTTTAAGTAAATTTCTCGATGACTTGCATTTTCAATAAAAACTTTGTCGATAACTTGAATTTTCTGAAGTAAATTTATCGATGACTTGGGCTCCATTTTTAATAATTGGAATAAACATATGCGACCACAGCTAAAATTTCAGTTGCACCATTATTAAGTGACCCTTTTACTTGGTTATAGCCTCCTCACCATATATTTATTGTTCACACAAGGGTCCACAATTCTTCCGTGTTTGCAGTATTACACGCAATAACTATTTTGATTGGGGCTAAGTGATTATCATGTTCAAAAATGATATACGCCACCTATAGTCCGGATTTTTTTTTCAGTGGCAGGTAAGTTAATGATTAAAATGTGGACATAGCATATTGAGAAGACATCGTACTTGATAGCTACTTTGTAGACTAGCCTAACCCTTTTAGCCTTGCTGTAACTGTATACCCCGGTCAGACATCTTGGTTTGTTCGTATATTTGAAAGAAGTGAAATTCTGCTTATATTCCCTTAGAGCCTTGGTATAGAACACGAATATCAGTTCTATGCGAACTGTCTTAGAAAATAAAATATTCACACACCAACACCAAGAACAATACCATGATGTTACTTGAAATTTATCTAACAACGTACGCATTGCATTTTACAACTCATTTGCATTCAAAGAATTTGCAATTGTCTTGCATCATCATGCTGCATTGTGACCAAAATCGGAAAATGAAAAAAAAAAAAACAAAAAACGAACAAATAAAAAATCAAAAAAACCAACAACAATACCGGAATCAAAAAAGACTAAACTTACGCATGCATGCACTTGTAAGGCAGCATGGCTTGAAGGTGAACGGGCAAGCGTTGTGTTAGCGTTAGAGAAGCCGACAATTGGGAAGAGCAGTATACAGAAGCAGCAATCGTAGTGAAATTCATATCGTTTTGTAAAAATCTTTTCACTGTACGACGGTGTAAAATTCACCGCATGAGTTGATTACCAAAAATGGAAGCATTTAACGCTTTTAATTCGATTTTTCTGGCCTTTTCGGCAACAAGTTAACCGGCTGCTGCTGCTGATGATGATTTTTTGTTCATTTTGTTTTTTTTTTGTGTTCTTCTGCTGTGAATTGAAATGATTACCAGGTTATAGAGGAGTACGTATATGAAGAGAGAGAGAGTAGTTCTTTTAGTGGATTGGTGACTTAAACTTGAGTTGAGTATTGGCCTCTCATTCGGTTTAGTTGTGCAAGTACTTGGTTGAGAGATTTTTTGTGTTTTTTTTTTTTTTTGCTTTGACCACTCTCGTGGATATAAAATATTGTGGAAGCGCGCGTTAAATGTTATTTTGTTTTGAGATTTAATTAAGTATTTAACATGCGTATCTTTTGTTTGTAGTTGCCTCTCGATAATGCCGATTTAACGCTGCCGTTCACTATAACAACAACAACAATAACAACAATTACAATAACATGCGAGTAAATTTTGTGTTTTTTTTTTTGCTTTCAAAGCTTAATTTGCAGCCAATATCTAACCATCTAAACAACTGCCGAAACATCAATGATGAAATATTTAATGTGCGTAAAATTGCAGAGTATGTATGTATGGATGTCTGTCTGTCCGTTCAACTGTTCGTTTTATTCGTTTATTATTGTACAATTTAAAAATTGTATGTTTAAATAGATTTTTCTTGTTGTTGTTGTTGTTGTTGTCGTTTTTTTTTTTCAATTTTTGGGTGTTTAACAATTTCATGGGAATAATTTTGTTGATTTGTCTATGAGAGAGAGAAGAAACAAAAAAATTTGTTTTTTCGTTACTCCTATTGACTATTTCCCACTGCTGCTAATTTAAGCACCAACTGTGCTAGCTTTCACCTTATAATGAGGCCTGATTATAGTTGTGATTACTAAGCACGTCAAGGATAAATTTAATCATTTGAATTTGAGCAATGAAAATAATAAAAGATTTAAGAAATTACTTCCTAATTGATAAGGTAAGTGGCTACTTTACGCAACCGCATCTTCTCGCAATCTGACTTTGAGTATTACAAATTGCCGTGAAAAGTTTCTGTGCTATTAACACCCACAACGTTAATAGTGTGAGAGGATAGATTGCAAGCCTGACTAAAGAATAAAACTGGTTTAACAGATGAGCAGAAGCTGCATGTAGTCGCCGTAGTCTCGTAAGTAGTGTATTGGCTTATTAGATGTGAAGCCTCCCAGGTCAAACATCTCCAACCAAACAAAATCTTAAAAAAATATTTCTTCAGTAACTTCCTCTAGGCAGATTTCTGGCAAAAACTTTGAGAGTAAAAAAAAACTTTCTGTCCCACCACTCATGTATAAAAATTAACGCACACAACCATAAGTGCTGTGACAAACTAGGTCGTAATCCTAACTAAAGGCCTTTACTGACCAAATATGTTATATTATATGAAAATTTTCTAGTAATTTTGCCATTCATGAATAAAATTAACACACACAATGTGGATGGTATGAGAGGATAGATCCTCTACAAAGGATTTAACTCATTCAACAGATACAAGGAACTGCATTTCATTAATTTTAAACGACATTCTTACTTAATTAGCACTTTAATTTGATTTAAGTTTAATTTGTTTACTTACCTTACAGAAAACTAGGTTGGTGTTATACTGTGGCAGTATTAGCTTCATTATTTTCACCGTAAAGCTTAAATGTTTAAGTCTTAGTAAGCATTTTAACAACTTTGTTAGGGGGTTCCAAACAATTTTTGTCTCCATCCAGGACACCATGCCTAGGTTTTCGATGAATTGTATTTAAAATAATGGGCTATAGTGGACTAAACTAGAAAAGAAATGAAGTTAATTAAATTCAAAATAACACTTTAAATCATTTCATTTTGTATTACATTTTGTTTTTCATTAAATTTTGCAATGAGCTCATCTGGCAGATAGATTGCTTTGTAGAAAGTTCTTGTTTAATCAGAATTTTCTGTACACCAGTTTCGGTAATATTTGTCAATTTATTAATTTCATATTTTGTATTGTTGACCACTTGTTTAATGTTTTCTAATTGCCCGTTCAGTTGGGCCATATTGGTCCTTTAGTAAGCTTAAGAATTTTGAATCAAATTCGTTAATAAACTTTTGCGCGCCATCAGATACGTTATTTGGATTTTTATTAACGATTCTAGTGATTGATTGATGACTTCTTAAATATGTACGAAACGGAAACAAGGCAAAGAGGCTTTGTGGAAAAATATGGGCAAAATAGATATCCTCAAGGCGAAGGTAATAAAAATAAATGCCATTCTGTATTCAAATAAACCTAGTGATGATTTTTATTAGAAGCCAACAAACCTTCCAACGCATCAGCTCAACAGTATTAAGGTCACTAGGAATCTCCCTTTAATATTTTTAATTAAAAAGCCCAATCTGTTTCTCTCTTTAGTTACGAAACATCAAAAATAACTATCAGGCATGTTCACAATGACAATTCGCTCTCTATTACTTGATGTGCTTCCAGGTGTTTCTACTTGGAATGCATTAATGCCCCTTGGGATCCAAGAATGCGTTCCAATAATTCATTCTCATTGTCACAGAATCTATATGTTGGACACGAAACAACGCAAATCATAAATATTCTGCGTGTACTTTGTCAAAAGATCGCCTAACAAATCACAACTTATTCCTGGGGAGTCTGATGTGTGACCCAAGTCTTCTTTTATTGTAATTTACACAATAAAAATTTTTGATTGCTTCTAATCCACTTGAATTGAGAGGAGCCTTTGGGTCACTTTATCTTACCTTTACAAATATTTCTTAAGCGTCTAATACGGTATTCCTGTAATCGTTTTGTATTCGGAACATTTCGATCGAGCGCCTAAGAATGATGGTGGCTGATTCGTTTCTGTACGTCAACAATGTACACGTATGTGGTTCTTAGTTTTCTTTCTTTTTCTTTCTTCTTATTTTCTATCACTGTCTCTCTATTTTTTTTATTATGTGCGAATACATGCGGATTTTTATTGTTATCTTCAATAAAAAAATCTAAATTTCATTCTAATGCGTTTCTATCTGAGATGTTTGAAATGTTCAAAGAGACGTCCAACATTTTCCGTTTTTTTTTTTATTTCTGTTTTTTGTTTATTTTTCTTCGTTGGCCAATTCCCATTGCAAAGTATTTTTGTTAAGAATTTTTGGAATGATGCTTGAAGAGATGGTGTTGCTTGCAATTTGTGTTACACCGTATGTACGAGTATGTTGTATGTTTAAATATTGCATGTTGTATGCTTGGCTATTTGGCTCTTTCATCATTATCATCAACGTCATCATTTGCTGCATCGACAGGCATAGCTTCTGCTACATGTTAGCTCTTTTTTTTGGTGGTGTTGAATGAACGTTGTGTGCATATAAATTAATGAAGTGCCGAAATGTTCAATATCCAACTGTGAGATTAACTAGTGGTAGATTTGCTTTCGCCAACTATTTACAGCTCCTACCAGCCAACCATCCAGCCAAAGTAGCAGACCATGTTTGCTGCCTTTTTAACGCCTTTTCGTAACAGCCTTCTTTTCTTTTGTTTGTTAGTTGGTTTCGCTTTGTTGTTTATTTTTATTTTTCTCCTCCTATCGCCATTGAAAATCTATGATCTAAATTGTTTATCTTTGTAAATCAATATTTGATTTGATTGCATTGACTTGCCCGAATGCCAGCCTCATTGAATAAAACTGAATGAATGGCATGAGGTGCCAAAGTAATAATGCCCATGCTATGCCAAACTAGTGTGCATGAGTTTAGGTCAATGGAAGGACGAATGGATAGAAATGGACGTATACGCTACTAAGATTTTCAAATAAAGAAGATCACAAGAGAAAGGGCTGGAAATAACTTGACAAGCGTTAAAATAACAGGGTTGTAGTCAAAAGTGTTTAAAAGTAGAAAGCTTTACGCTTAAATTCTTAGCCATTTTCAAACCTATTCCATATGCATAGGAGCTTAACAACCTTTCAGTGCTTTTGGTCACCTGCTTAGCTAGAACAACAAAACAATTAAAGAAACGCAAACAATACAGAAATGTTTCGTGGAGGCCATATGCTCCCAAAGGAAGTAATTTAGAATTCAAGCAGATCGTATGTAGTAGGCATTTAAATATGATTTTGGCCATGATACAAGCTACAATCTCGAGCCGCATTTTCAAAAACTTTTCGCACCATATATCGGTCGCCAATCAATATTCAAATGACTACATAACCCCAACCAAATAATCCAATGAAGTTAAATCCCACGGTCTTGGTGGCTAATTAATTGGACTATTATGTGCATGCAACAAATTTCTAATCATGCCTCAACACCATTCATCTCATCATTTTTGAAGACTAGTATGAAGCAATGACTTTGTCCGCCCGTAACGTGCACCAAACAGTAATTTTCTGTGAATGTAAGGTTGTTTAAACAAAAGCTTCTCCGTTCCCTCACTTCAAATGTGACAACCAATAATGGTCTTCATGGAATAACAAAATTTTGAATGACAATTAAATGTTGATTTATGCTTCAAACCATTGGCCGATTTGGTTTCACAAACGATGATCGGTTGGCTTTAACTCCAGCATAAGTTAGGTATTGAAAACTTTTAAGTGAAAGAACATAACCACAATAGCCAGGAACGACGAATCGATTGATTTGGATCTTCTTCAATGGCTATAGCTTTAAGGCTATAGCTTCTTCAGTGGGACCCTTATTGATAGTCAACGTGGTTCGAAAACAATACATAATTACTCGAATTAATTTCGCTGAAGACAAGTTATGGACAAAGTGGGAGACAAGTTTGATGAACAGAACTATTGTTTTGATATAAAAAATTTGCAAACTTAGCTTTGGTCTTGGTTGGACTGTTCATAATAAAATGCGAAACAATTAGACCACTATAGGCTGTTAAATCATTTGAAAATAAGGCAACTGAAAGTTATGAAACTCTTCTTATTTTGTTCAAAAAATATCCCCATTTAGTTCATTTTATTCGAAAATGAAAGTTTAACATAACATTATACGTTTCAGCGATAAATTCCTTTATTTTTCTCATACTAATTTTTAATACAGTTTTTATATTTACTATGAAGGTAATATTTTTCATGCTGGCAATGCTGCATGTACTTATTAAACACAGCTTTCTCTTATACCTACCAACAGTACCGTCTAGCGGCCAGCAAACGTATTACAATTGACAGTTCGCAATTAAACAGAAGCAATTGATAAAGATAAAGTAGACGAGCAGACGAAAAAAGAAAGAAGTGAAGTGAAAAGTGCAAATTTTTTCACTTTTTCACAAGAATTTCATTGAGATTTTCGTGCTGCCGGTAGAGCAGTTAAAGTAAAGAAAGAAAAAAACGTTTTAATTTTACAACAAATTTTCAACTGCGTTAAGTGAATAATTTATTGTAAACAAGTGTTTAAAAGATAACACGGCAATGTAAGAAATCAAATAAAACGTCAACAACGTGGTTAAATATCTAAAAAGAGAAAAAAGCAGCAGCGAACAACGAGAAAATCCAAAGAATAAAATGAAGAAAAATTATGCAAAAAAAAGTGTTTTTTCGTGTTGATAGATAAGTGTGACAACGGTGTTCCAAAGCCAACAACAAAAGAAAACAATTTTCCGAAACTAACAAAGAAAATCCAAGTCTAAACATAAAAATTAGAAAATAAAAAGTCTCAATACAGAATATAAGAATAAAAAAAAAATAAAGAAAAGAAAAAACGACGTTTAAACAGCCAACGCAAAGAGAAAAAACAAAAACCCCATTTAATAATGAAGACAGCTGTTCGGTAGAAAATTCCAAAAGAAAACAAAAGTAAAAAAAGAAAATTTTCAATTTTTTCTCTCTGTTGTTTGTAACGTTTTTCCTTCATTATTTTCCAAGCAAATTTGTCAAATTTTAACTTTAAGGGCAGAAAGGCTTAAATTCGCACACAAACATATATGCACACACCTATCTACCTAATTTCCTACAACCTACAGACAGACGGCATAGCGTTGAAGAAGCAGCATATTTTTGAGTATAAAGAATAAAAATAAATAAAACGTAAAAGTTAAATAAATTAATACAAACAACAACAACAACAATAATACAAACAAAAAGAAAAAAGAAAATTCAGACAAAAACCTCGAGCAAAGCAAAAACAATAACGAAAATAAAAAGCAAATGCAGATAATAACCACGAAATAAACAACAAAACGAAAATATAGAAGCAGCAACAATTACATCAACTGACCCACAATAATAATAAAAAAAAAACAACAACAACGAGAGCTTAATCAGCCGACTAGCCAGCAGTCAGCCAGCTATAAAAAGAACACAACAAAAAACAAAACAACTACAAAAACAAAAACAAAAACAAAATGCTTATTTTGCAGAGTTAATTTTATTCTCTTCCCCCCTTTTTCTTAACCATCATCCTATAATATTTTAAATTGTTTTTTTTTTTGTTTGTTTCATTTTGTTTAAAATATTCTTATTCTTTTTTTTCAATATCGTGTAATTCTCTACTTCTTCCCGCAAACAAAACATTTTTAATAAATTCAATCAAATTTTGCACACTTTTTTCTTATTCTTCTCTTCTACATTTATTTACTTTTCCAATGCAAATCTAATATAAAAAAGAAAACAATAACAAAAACAACAAACCAACAATCATTTAAAGTAGCAAATTCAACAACCTTTCTACACACACACTCACTCTCTCTCTCTCTCTCTCTCTCTATTTGTATTTCTTTGTGTTCTTAAGCTCTTGAGAGTGTTCTTTTTTCACTTGTAAATTGTTTTTGTTTTCCGTAGAATTCGGATCTCTAATCTGGTGTTTACATTTTCATGTGTTATTTTGTTGTGTGATTTGCAAACATATGTTTGTGCGTATGTGTGCCATTTATAAAGATCAGTTTTATTAGTTGGTTTTTCTTGTTAATATTCTTTTCTTTTTAATTTTGTATCCTTTTATTATTATAATTTTTGTTTTTATTATTATTATTATTTGAAGTAGAAAAAAACAAAACAAAAACAAAAAAGAAAGAATAACAATATCCTATAAACAATATTAACTGCTACTACAACAACATAACAACAACAGCAACAAGTAGTAAATAAAGTAACCAGCTAAGCTAAAGAAAACATCTCGCCCGCCGTATTAGAGTCCTCCTTTAAGAAAACAACAAAAAAAAAAGAAGAAAACCAACAGCCTCCCAATATTTTTAGCTAAAAACATATAAAGCAACAACAAATTTATTAAACAGCAGCAACAGTATAATAACACAATAGTTAGCAAGCAAGAAACAACTAAACTTAATTTACAATTTTAAGGATTTAAAATAAAACAAATATAACATCAGCAGCAGCAGCAGCAGTAGCAGCAGCAACCAACAGCAGTCAGTAAAACATTAATTTGCAACCAAAAAAAAAACAAAAGAAGGAAATTCACAGCTGGATTAAAGAAAAATTCATTTTTTTTAAATCCTCTATTACAACTTTACACACGCCTTAATATATATATTTTTTAAACAAACAAACAAGGTAATTGCATACAGATGTTGTATGTACATATATGTATGTATGTATGTATGTAGAGTAAATTTATTTTTATCACATTTTTTTTTCTTAAATATTTGTAAGGTTAAGCACAAAGGGATTTCGAATTCCCTAAAACGCATGGCCGGCCATACATCAAATAACCCGATCATATCCATCTTTTTGTGATTGTTTTGGTAAAAACTATTCACTCATAAGGCTCGAAGTGAGTTCGAAGAATATTGATAATCATTTTGATTTTCAGTACCTGCTTTTCTGCTTGTTCTCTTCTTCTTCTTCACAACAATTATAAACTGAAGTTAGATGGCATCATTTTCACACAGAGACTACCTATCAATATTCAAAGGAATTGATAAGATGCACGTTATCAATTTTCCACTTCGAAATGGATTTTCATTAAGAGAAGAATTTCTTAGAAAATCGCTTTACAAACATATGTACTTACACGGCACAGCTGATTCTTTTTTGAAAGAAATTTTAAACACACGATTGAAAACAAAATTGTTTATCGATTTTGTTTCAATATTTGAATTTGTTAGTGAATTAGCGAAAAAAAACTAAGCCTATGACCTCCGTTTAAAACAAATAAATGTGATCAATAAATTTAATGTGTGACTGTATGCGGCTTTAAGCGCCTTCGACTGCTAACCACGCGAACTTCGACTGCAAACCACGCCATCCTGTGTAACACAGCAAAATTCATGTTCACAAAAGCTTGATCTGATGAATTTAAAAAAAATTGTTTTGATGTTTAACTGGATAGCGTAATAGCAAAACACTTTCTCTCTCTCTCTCTCTCTCTCATCAGCTAGTTTTTGCAAAAAACGTTCGATCGTGTAATAGAGCGTTTTGGGAATTAATATGAAAAGATTTCGGCGGCATTAAAACATTGTATTGGCATAACTATCACACTTGATATGTCTTCTACCAGAAAATAAAATCTTTTCAGAAATTTGCGAATAACGGTAATAAATCTCCTTAGTTTGCTTTAGCATATTGCTTTGTAGAATTGATAAAGCAGGGAAACTGAAAGAGAACCAGGTTAAATAGGTTATTCAATAAACTAATAGATTGGGACACTGTAATGATTCTCGCAGAAGCCTATAAAGTAATCAATTTCATTCTCTTTTTTAAAATATACTTTGATACACGGCCTGTGGGTTAAAGTGGTGGTCCACTAGTTAGGAAAGTGTACGAAAAAATTTTAAGAAATATTTTCAATGCATTTAGGATTTTATTCAGCTTATGTTTTGCACGCTTTATCTTAAAAAAAATTAATTAGTTCATGGCGCTAATATTTATAAGAGTTCTTTGAGGGTATTGCTTATACAGATCAGTTAATTAATTAAACATTTATATTTTCATTTATGTTTTCTTTTCTTTTTTTTACTTTTATTTTTATTATTATAATAGAAACAAAAAGTCAACAAACGCCGATAATAATTAATAACATAAGAATCTGTATTGTGTTTGCCTTGTTATTAAAAGGCACGCATGACTGCCAACAAAGATAAGAAAAAATGAATTGTTAAATGTCTTCTTTAAAATTAATTAAATGGACAGAAGCAAAAAAAAAATGCTTTTTAAATACATCGAAATGATTACAAAAAAAAAAAAAAAAA